>CM055199.1:2576424-2793316 GCA_029224185.1 Karalla daura | reverse complement strand
TCAGTGTTCTTTGAACCCTAGGGTACAGGAGCAACTATTGCTCTACACTATACATTTCTTCTTTTTTTCATTCTTTTTCTGGCTTATTTTTGATTTGCACCTCTTTCGACAGTTTTGCAAGCACGCAGACAAATGATACATCAAATGTGTTGCTCAGTTGGGATTATCAGTTGGGCTATTACTTTTCTCCTAGAGACTCCTGTCTTTGGTATGGACGCCCCGTGCCTTTCCCATCCGAATGAACGGGGAGAGCAGACCCCCCCCCCCCCCCCCCCCACACACACACACACACACACACATTTTTTCGTTTTTCATACACACCTCGGCATAGAAATTTCGTTTGAACTTTAAAACGGAGGAAACTTCAAACTCGATACGAAGACTTTCACTTTCAACGGTGACCTCGATGTTCGCAGTGGAGCCACCGAATCGCGTCGGGCAACGGCTGAGCAACTCGTGTCCGAATTCGACGAAGCGAAACGTAACGTGTATCGCCGAGATTTGAGGCCATTTACATCGACGCTGCGTCACTGCGCTGAGATGTGTGTGTGTGTGTGTGTGCGAGAGAGAGAGAGAGAGAGAGAGAGAGAGAGAGAGCGAGCGAGCGAGCGTGTGTGGCCCATTCAGGATTTCATTCACTGTAAAAAAAAAAAAAAAAAAAAAAGAAGGTCGTTTCACTCCGAGACCAGGCGCGGTGATAGCGGGGCGAAGAGATAATTGCGTGCCGGACTGAAAGATGAAAGAGTCACGGGAGGGCAGGAGCTTCTGCGGCGAGTTTCCATTACGGTCCCTCGGGTCCGATACACACGTCCACATGTAGACGGCGCTTCGCCCGCAGCTCTCTCTGTTATTCGACCCCCCCCCCCCCCCCCCCCCCCCCCCTCCAGCCACCTAAAAAGTCACGGCCTGGGCTACGGTGATGAGAAATCCAGACGAGGACGTATCATTACGTAAAAACAAAAGAGAGAAAAAAAAGGGGGGGGGGGCGGGAAAGTATCGTTTCATTCGACACCCGTCATGACACGCACACGCGCGCGCGCGCGCAAACACACAAGAGCGAGCAGAGCTTCCGTTTGCTCTGAGAGGGGATGAAAACACAGGGTGCCTAGTCTGTCACAGCCAGGGTAACACAATAAGGTGTAATATCCTCGTCACGGACTTTGGCTGTTAGTCCGCTTGCAGTCTAGTCCTCTTCTGCCTCACCTACAGTCACTGCGGCTCGACCGAGCCGCCCGTTTGGGGTTTGCATGTCCGTCTGCCTACTGTTGAATAGACATACTGTACATGGAATAACTGGAGAAACTCGAAGGCAACTTGTGACTTGCAGGTCAGAAGTGTGCGAGTTACGCCTGTGGTGGGGCTGTCCACCACTGCAATACTGTTACAGTTGAGTGCTACAACAGTTCCTCCAAGACCAGACCGTGGGCTCCATACCTTGGCTCTTCCAAACCAGGGGAGTATTCCCCCACCTCCACACTGTTAAGGGACCTGCCGTCTTCGAGGATGGGTTTCCAGCTACATGCCCCATTCAATCGGTTCACAAATTCACATTAAACTTTTAATTGATTCGATTGTATTCTTGATTCGACTGTAACCTCAGCGCTGCGGGGAAATGGCGGCGACTGCCATGTGAAAGTCTTGTGGGGGCCAGTGGTTAAGGGGACCACACGCGACGCGGAGCGCAAGACGGGTTTTCCCTGCAACACCGATTCACGAGTGCTCCGGGGCAATTTTCCCGTCACGCGTTTCAGAGTCCGTTAAGAGAGCCCTATTTATCTCCAAATCCCCGGGACTTTCAGTTATTTCGGCATGGACGGCCTTCCCTGCGCCTTCCGTGTATTTAAGGTCACTGCGTACACCATCTTAATACCTTTTTAAAAACCTGGGGCTCGGAACGCACGTCCTCCACAGGCGTAGCGAAATGTTCCAACAATCATGTCTCCTCATGTAGCAGTGTAGCACAGTATAGCTGTGCAGTATAGCTCCTCTATATCGTCCCGACTGTTTCCATGTTCTACGGTAGCCATAAGAAACAGGTAGCGTGAAATTTCCGCGCCGGGTTCCAAGATGGCAGGGAGACACGCAGCTAAATATTATGGTACTATTTTCCATCCAGAGGAGGCAACCACGGTCCACTAAAAACACTCGCTCATCTCGGAAGAATGCGGCTAATGTAATCAGATCTGACAGCGGCGAAATGTTTTCGGGCGTCTCTCTCTCTCTCCTCTCCGTCGGAACCGCTGGGGCGAACGCAAACGCTGAAAAACACGCGCGCGCGCGTCGTGATGACATCCGCGGCAGACCGTTTGAGAAGAACTGTGGCGATGTCCGGGCCTCATCTCGGTGTCAGGATTCACGGTGAAAAAGAATATATGTAAAAAAAAGTGAAATTCTGTGGGTGGTGAGCGTGTGAGGAGCCTGTCCGCCTCAATGACAGCTCGCAGGGGCCCGAAAACATACCCGGCTCAGCAGAAATTCCCACATGGGGATCGCAATGCCGGATCGTGTCCTAATCACACACTCTCGACTGCTTCGAGCTCGTCGGGCAACTGAGCCGACTGCGGAGATTTCTCCGAGAAATGAAATACAATACCCAGTAGTAGTTTTCAGAGGGAGCGCGTGCTTCCACGGTATCCCAGGGCAGACGAACCAAGAGCTTAGTGGGTGCTTCTCTGCCTTCTTACAAGCAAATCTGAGAGGCCCTGAGCAGCTGATTAGGCAGTACAGTCACTACTTCTTAAAGTCACTAGTTTTTGCTTTTAATGCATTCTCTTGACTATCTATCGAAGGGAGCTACCCCAGGAAAAGATGAAGACTCAACATGTCAATGTGCCGACAACCAGAAGCACATGCATGCATTTGCGTTTCTGACTAGTGGAGTTTTTTTTTTTTTCGGGGGGGGGGGGGGTGAATGTCATAACCCCTTAACGATGCAGAAACTACTGCCTATGCCAGGCCCGCGCAAGGCTGCCTGCTGAAGACATTGCCTCGGAGGACACACGGGTGTGCTCACGCGGTCATCATTTATCAGCTCGGGCCAGACTAGTAAAAGAAAAAAAGAACGGGTCGGAAGCCTGGGTGGGTGGAGATCAGAACTCGAGGTCCTGGAAAAGTTCAAGAATGTGCTGAGCGACATTTCTGCCTTCCAGGAAAGCCCGGAGCCCGGACAGCGATGTGGTCATAAATGATTTCCAGGCAGGTGGGCTGACTACTGTCCCCTGGGGCCGAGAGGACATGAGTGGAAATGGCCAGAGTTCTTCAGGGCCCGCACCGGCGGGCCTTTACTTTCCATTAGCTCAGTGGCGACGACAATAAAACATCGGGGTGGAATCGTCACTTTGAAGGAAGGCGGTGATTTCCGAACGGGTGACCGAAACGTTGAGGCAACTCACTCATTCTGCTTTTGGCGTCATTCATCTGCTCCCTAAGTCTCCTGGCCTCGGCTGCCCTGTTCAAAACGATAAAGGTAATGCAGCAAAGCAGACATCTTCCTGCAGTTTGCACCTGGATACATGAGGCTGTGAACCCGTGGAGGTATTCAGAGCTGTTCTCCATCACTGACCTCTGTTTGAGAAGGTTCTTGTTGTCCTCAATGGCCACGTGGTCCTCGTGTTCCCGGATGAAGGTCTCAAAGGCCTCTTGCTTCCCGACAGACAGCTGTGGGTCTGAGACAAACACACAGTTTTTTTATTCCAAGCATTTGTGATGTTTCCCACGGAAAACACAGGCGAATCAGGCCCAGCACTTAGCTCGCCATCATAATTAGACCGTAACAGCAAAACGGAGCCGCGGGAAGCTACAACCTGCTGGGCAGTTTCGAACAGCGAGACATGAGCCCCGCTCGTTCCCACATCCAAAGGCGCTCGGCTCCAATCTGGCGACCAGATGCCAGCTGGATCCCCCGCTGACCCAGCCCACCTCCCACCAATTACCAGCTACGTAACGACGAATGGAAGAACCACCGGCTTTTCATTCACCTTTTCACTGGGAACATAAACACAGACATAAACCGCAGCTCCTGCCACGTCTCGTCGCGTCTTATCGATCCGGCCTACTTCCCTCCAAAAGCGCAACGATCTCACTACTTGACTGAACCAAAAACAGAGTTTTTTCTTTTTCTGCCGACTGAAATGCTTCTGTATTGTATGCTCAGTGGTTCTCGATGCGATACTTACATGGCTGGTAGTGATGAAACTCCCGCGAAATCCCGGACTTCTCATCAAATCTACAGCTGAAACGAGTCTCCAACAGACCAATTTGTTCCTTTCTTGTACATAACTTTGCACTGGAATGTGCATGAGCTAATGTGAAGAAAATAGCCTCTACTATTATTCTGCAAGATCGCTGTGGAAAACCCGAAACGTTGCAACGACTTCCAATAACCCCCCCCCCCCCCTCCCCTCCCCCCTCCCCCCTCCCTTCCCCGGTTGAAATGTCTCAATTCCTGTGACAAAGCCCTTCTAACCAAAGACACACGCAGGACAGTAACCCGTGCGGGATTAATAACGGGACAGCCTGGAATCTCTCTGCGTTCTTTATTTTTGGAAAGTCTCGATTGGAACCAGCAGGCACCTCGGCACGTTCGCGGGCGCCAACCCCAACAAATCGGTCCGAAGAGGTTTTCTCCTGGGGAGGGACGTGCATTCCGGGAATATCTGGGAGCGCTGTGACATCATGTCGCTGAAGCAAAACCTGTGGGGGTAACGAGATCACGCGGGCCCCCCCCCCCAACTTTCCCGATCCTCCTTTTCCGAACCACAGGGGTTTCCGCGGGGAGCGACGCGTCGCGACCGCCGTTGCCTCCGGCGGAGTGAACGGTGAGCGCGCTTTTCCATCGGTTTGCACGGGGGACAGAGAGTGTCACCAGTCGTGAGGGCGGACTCGTCTCGGGAAATGATGCTTCCCGGAGACTCTGCCCCTGCCGTGCAGGAGACGGCGGTATTCACCTCATCTCGTGTCACTAAGATCTATATCTCCTTAGAAGTCTCAGGAGTCTTACTTCAAGCCAAACAATGTTTTGTGTGTTTGACAATCACACACTACATCAGACAGATGTAGTTTTGCGACGTCCTTGTACTTGCATGCGGACGTCTTCGGCCTTGAAAAGCCTTGGGCGGAGCGGCGCACTTATGGAAAGAGCAGATTTGATCATGTGCCATTGTATCGGCGTCGACCACTGGCGTGGAAAGGTCATCATCACTTCATGATACACGGCCCGCCAGAAGCCTCGGACCCGACCCGGTTTGAAACGCGAATCGACGTTCAGCGACACGGGAGGCCTGGGAGGGGATAAAAGTGGCGCACGCGCTTCGAATCGGAGCGGAGTAAAGAGCGGTCACGTGACATGCATGTTGTTTGGTGATGCGTTTCCAAGTGGGTCGTGGAAAGCAGGAACTCCAGATGCTACTGATACATGATATTTGACTACATGATATTTGCATACTGTTTACATATATATTTACAAACACACACACACACACACACACAATGTATATGTGATGGCCTGCATATAACAGTTGTGTGGGATGTGTTATCCCAGTGTTTTGTGCCCCCCCCCGCCTGAGGAATATCGGCCTAACCAAACAATACAGCATCACATTGCTCTGGCATTAGCTGATGCTTTAAAAACCACATTTGCTCAAGGACTTCGTCTTTAAAACAATAGCAACATCAGAGCAGGATACGATAGATACATTAGGCCAAAGCTGGCCCTCGATTACTTGGAGCAAATGCTATAAATACACTTATAACTTCTTCATAGATATGTATTACTTGCCATCATTTGCAAGACTAAAAACATGGAAAATCCCATTCAATATTGGAGAATGGTTGAGGCTATTACTTCCACACTTCTAGGCGGCACTGACCGATAGATACCACCATTTTCTGCATGTGGCCCGAAAAGCAGGGGACGCCACGCGGCTTCCAAGAACCCGAGGAGGTCTGCATGTCCGCCGGTGCCAGGGTGAGGAGAGAAAGCCGGTCCCTGCGGCGAACGCTGTACACGCCGAGGGCCTTACAACATGTGGCGCGTCAGTTTGACGACCACGGCTTTACAGCCATCTGTCACAATGCTCCCCGCTGACCCTCCCGCCAGTGACTGAGCGGCTGGCCAATTAGGACTGGCCGGGCTTCAGACGCGTGCTCGTTTTCGCGCAGGCTCCTCTTTCGGGGACCCTGTCTGCGATTACCCCCGCCGCTCGGCCTCGTTCACCACAGTGGGGGATGTGGGGGAGGGCTGCGGTCGTGAAGAGACGGGGCCACGGCCTCGGCTTGATGAGCTCTTGGCTCGGATCCCAGCGCCCGATGGCCCTGACCGAGCTTGCTATTGAGACTCAGGTTCATCATCACACTCGAGACTTGACGAATGCCCCCGCTGGCCCGGGGAGCGTACCTCCGAGCTCGGGCGGCTCCCTTGTACATTTAAAGGCCAAATCGAGGTACAAGGCACGCGTCACGACAAAAGAGAGGTTCCGGGCCGAAAGCAACCAGGCTGAGGGCTGCACGGTAAACACCGGATCAACTCTAATGATAATGAACTCATCTGAAAGAGCGAGGCGGAGGATTTAGGGTGTGAACAAGACATTGCCATTTCACTGGATTCCAACACCGCTCTGTATAAGAAAAGCGAAAGAAAGGAGTGAACGTACCCGTCTTCCCGCGCCGAGCAGCTCTTCCTCCAGACTCGGACGCGGCAGTGTCCGCGCTCGCGTCCTTCGGTGGGGATGACCCCGAGGTGCCCCCAGGGGACGGGCTCCGCTCGCCGGGGACTCCGGCGAGCCGGGCGGCGGCATCCCGGGCCCTCCTCTTCTCCCTCTTCAACATCTTCACGAGGACGCCTGGAGGGCACCGAGTCGAGGAATCTCCGGATTGCGCGTCGAATAAGTGCATTTTGGGCAAACGCCGGCTGCCGCACTGTGAGGCTTTCCAACACGTGAACCCCCACACAGTAGCTCATTCGCCATCCGATCGGCAGCATTTGGCGGACTGTTTAAAGTCTCATATCAGCGTTATTCGGACCTGCAAACCGCATCGCTGTCTTACCTTCACTTATGATCGACGATGGGAGTGAATAGCGGACGGCTGCATTTGAAACCAATGCAGTAGAGTAGTCGCAAGTGGAATCCCTGGGCTCGCTAGCGCCCCCTAGAGCGAGGCAGGGGTTACTGCCACAGGTTATCAGACACGGAGGCAAAAGCTTGGCCGGAGGCGGAATGTCAGACTGGCCTGCCCGACCTCTACTTTGATCTTTGCCTGCGCTTTGCATAAGACATTACCTCGTGATAGAGTATCAATCCGGCCCCCGACCCGGGTGTCTGTTATTTCCACTACGTATGAAGGCGTGTTTGATGGCCCGATCGCAGCCCACAATTTCGAGGCGGCGCATTGCTTCCTTGATTCAAACGTGTTCCTTTCATGAGATTAGCAGACGTCCAATTGTGGCCAGACTGAAACTGCGGCGGTCAGCACATAATTTAAGGAGGTAAGAGAGAGCGGGACAGAGAGAGAGAGAGAGAGAGAGAGAGAGAGAGAGAGAGAGAGAGAGAGAGAGAGAGAGAGAGAGAGAAAAAAGGTCATTATTTCAGATGATGGATGCGTGTAGGTTCGAAGGGGGATGCGGACGTGGATTCATATCCCCGTCGGGCCAACACGGAACGGGATGCTGGTGGGGGCAGGAACATACGGTTTCCAGGCGAAACAGGCCGTGCGGCAGTGGAAAGAAAACGGCCAAAAATCCAAACCAAACCAGGACCTCTCCGGTCCGTTTCTCAAAATCCCATGCCGCCGAGTCTGAACTCTCTCCGTATCGATGTGTCTGACGTCACGGGTCAGCCATGGCGACAGCCTCATTCCATCTGCTAATCTGGCAGATGCAAGTTTGAGACATTATATCGTTTGAATACCGAGACGGTTGGCTCTATAGTATCTCACCTAGACGGGGGTGGACTGTATAGCCCAGACTATCGTATTACATGTTGCAGACTGACCACCCCTAAATGAGGGATTGACAGTTAAGGCTACTGAAACTTCATATACAAGCTACATAAGGCTCACTGGGTGCTTGTGTGTATGTGTGTGTGTGTGTGTGTGTGTGTGTATATATATATATATAAATGTATATATATAGCTCTCGGACCCCCTCTGCCTTTCGCACCACCGCCTTTTGTCAAAATCCTCTCGTCAAAGGATACCGATCTCACTGTCGCGCTGCGTCAGCGTCTCCCTCAGCTTGGCCACCGTTGCCCCGGCGTGGCCCGTGTCTTCGGTGACCGCCTCGCAGCCCGACTCCCTCTCATCCCCGACGGAGCCACTTCCTCTTCCTCTTCGTCCACGCTCGTCCATGATCATGATCTGCACGGAGACCCCGTGCTAAATGTTTTATTTTATTGTATTTTTTTCCCATGCAAATGACAGCAGTGTAGCAGAATATGTATCTTTAGCAGTAGGTATATAGTCTATTATCCGGTCCAGCAACATACGCTCGGTGGTGGAGGGAACAAAGGATGGCAAACATCTCACAAATGCGCAAAAGGTTAAACATATCGCATATCGCTCTGAAGTGGGGACAATCGGAGCCCTGGACGAGAAAGGACCGGCTAACTGACAGAAAAAGAGGGGAGAGATCAGACTCGGACCTAATCTAAATGGTTTCGAGGGTTACTGGAGGTGTGATGCTTGGAGGAATGTAAACCGGGCGCAGGCATAAACAGGCGTCCCGAGGAGATCCGGGACTGCTTGTCGCAGACGCAATAGAATCAGCGCTGGGGGCCAAAACCACTCACGTCCGCTCCGGGAGGCATCGAAAGCTCCCGAGCCAGGGCGGGTTACCTTCATCAGGGAGAAACAGTGCTGGATTTTCCTCATGTCTGGTCCCAGTGACAGCGTCTGGTCAGGATCCGGGTCGTTCAGAAAGGCCTCGACAGCCCCCTCCAACCTGTACACGCAGGACGCAACACACGCTGTATACACGCAGTAGATGGGCACACGCGGACAGGTCGGCAAGCGAGCCGAGCTCAAAACCGGTGCCACACTCCGTTCCTCCATCGCCGGTTGGATCGGACTCGGCATACACTCCATCCACACTCGAGGAGCGCCTCCAGTGTTTAAAATGCGGGCCCGGTCAAGAGGGAGACTGTTTACTCGTGTTTACGCGTTACGACAGGCAGCATTAAAGGTTATCTGCACAGGTCCGACCGCAAACGGGGGACCGCCGAGGATAATCGGCCCCCGGGGGGGGGCGGAGGGGAAATAGTAAAAGCGCAGACGGAGGAGGAGGCCGAGATGCAGTGAATACATCTTCGGCGAGCCTCCGCGTTGAACCCCGGGCCCTGCAATTTCCATGCCGTCACAGAAGAGAGAGAGCGCGGTCTTAAGGGGCTCCGCTTTGAGGCGGGAAAACCTCAAGGAGATTCACGCTCTTAACACAACTGGGCCGCGAGGGGGGGAGGGGAAGAGGGGAGGCGGCGTACCTGTGGATCTCCTCCCCGGTGAGCTGGCTGTCCCTCCGCTCTCCCGTCAGCACGGCCAGCTCTTCCCTCAGAGCCTGGATCTCCCTCTTCAGGCGCGCTATGAGCTGAAAGGCACACCGAAACGATTAGGGCGCCTCAGCATATATACATATATATATATACGCACGCACACACACACACATGCATCGAGAGGACGCACTGCCGACGGATGAGAGGAGCATCTTGCGGCCTGTCTTGCTGAGGCACGGCGAGCTAAAAGTGCTTCCAGACGCCTGGATGCTCCACGGAGAGAAGGCAGGAAGCAGCGCAAACGTTAGCACGAGAGGGCTTTGGTGGCTTCAAGAGACTCGTGCTGTGTGTCCGTCCACATGTGTCGGTTTGGATTCATGCAGGCCGAGCCAAAACACCGTTTGCCATCCCACGCCGCTGCGCAGCAGCCATGTTATTCCAAGGACCAAGGACCGGAAATAAGGCCGTCGTCATGAGGTTTCACTCTGACCCCCAGAATGGGATGGCTTGCTGGGGAGCCTCGGGTCGAGGGCTTCTGAACTGTCCCGAGCGGAAAGTCAAACGCTGTGGAGGGGTCTCATCCCTAATCCACCCTTATCACATGTTCTTTTTAACAGTGAAAATCCACCCCCCCTCGCCAGAGCCACTCCCTGAATCTCTCCGACTTTTTTTTGTTTTGTTTTGGGTTTTTTCGGGAAGCCACGGCCAGACGCCATTTCCCCAGCTGCATCCTGGGACGCTGACCGCCGGCCGTCTGTGTCAGCGGAATGGCGCGGTCTATTTCAGAAGACGCCGAGGCCCACGCCGGTACCACAGCACCGCGGCAGGCCTGTACGCGCACACACACACGCCGAATGCGAAAGGAAATGTAAAAAAAAACCCCAAAAAACTACTGACTCACGGGACTGACGGTGCCAGCGTGTCCTATGGAAAGCCAGACGAAAAAAAAAATGCATATGTCTAACTCTCTAAGCACTGACATAAACTACCACCCAATTTAGGTTTAAACCACACAGTGCTGTACAGGCAGCAAGGAATTCAAATTACATATCACTTTTTTTTTAAGATATTTTAGCCTTCATTTGGATAGGACAGACAGGAAGTGAATGGGAAGAATCAGTGAAATGACCTCAGTCGGGTATCGAACCTGAATCCCCAGATTGGTGTTACGGCGCCTTACCCACTAGGCCACGGTGTCCCAACACATCATTGTTTGAATGCATACAGTCTGTCCAGTGTGGGAAGCCACCCACGCTAAACAGTGAGCGCTTCAGCGTGACCACAGGTTCCTCCTGACTACTGCTACTGTTACTCACAAACACGCTGCCATCACGGCTCCCCTCGCACCGAAGGGAGAGGAGTCACAGTTTCCCACGACACCCCAAAGTGGCTTTAAGGTCTAACACACACACACACACGCGCACGCACGCACACGATAGTGGGTTTTGTCCATCTCACGGCGCGATTTGTGCGTTTTACTTCCAGAGTCCCCTCCGTCCCGGGAAAATGCTGAGCCGCCGAGCCACACACACACGCATAAAGGACTCGGGACGGTGCCAGAGCGAGCCCTCAGGAATTCTCGCGCATGCTCTCCGAAAACACGTCTCGCCGGTGGGCTCTAGAACAAAGCGCGTCCTGTCATTTTCAAGAATGGGCTTAACACAGGCCAACTCTAGTTTTCGGGATGAATGAAGCATCCACTATTTACTTTTAGAGCCATTAAGGGAGGTCGTCTACTTTTACTCATGCAGATGCTGGAGCATGAATATTATATGCAGTACTGAGCAACATCACAAATTCTCTCTGCCAGTAGACTTAATGACAGATTGTTTTCTTTTGTTTGTTTCCTTTGGAAGCTGAGCATTGTATCACAGCAGTCTCAGTCTTGTTGTCTTGAAGTCCTTGAAGTTAGCTATCGGCTGTTTCGGCTGCTTTGTTTTCAGACCAACAGGAGTGAAAACAATGCAGCTTCACGGTTGTAGGTGGTTGGAAGCTCCAGTTAACAGTTTCAGAGTAGTTTTTGCCACTTTGGGGTGCTGAGGCTGAACGTCTGTCAAGCTTCACTGTCAAACTTCACTCTTCCTCTTTTAACCGTTCGGGGGGACAGTTTTCATTCTGAATATGACATACACACAAGTCAGACAGCGCAAAACATCCAATAACCTCTGACTGCAGATCATGACCATTGGGTCTAAGCGAGGGATCGAGGCTGAGCCAACCCACCTCGTGGTCTGGTCTTTCTGGTTGCCTTCATTGAGATTACAAGTGACTCGAAACATCTCCCCTGTCCATGTTCAATGTTTTGAACATGCCGCTTCAATGTTCCATTCAGTGTTTTGCCTCGTCTGGTTTGTTTCCTGTTCTTTGAAGAAGTGCATTGTGTAGCCTGTAGGCTACAGTATAGGACCACTTAGATAGCATGTGGTGGAGTCGCACTCCGGTTTAGATATCGAGCATGTCCACTAGACAGTGTCTTAAATAGCATCATCATAATCCGCAGTACTGGCTCTCTGTTATTCTTACTCGAGCGGGGGGAGAGACAGGGGGAGGGACAAAATGAGAAACACACGGCAAACTCATAAACAGAGACGAGAAGTTTGCCCGTGGAGCTCGGGTTTGCCCGAAGCTGTAACCGTGCCGGACCCGACTGGGAGCAGCCAGACACCGTCACAATTACTCTGGCCCCCGCCGCAGACTCTCTTAAAAATACCTCCGCAGGGCTGCGAGTGGCCAGCCAAGTCTCGGCAGCGGCAGTACAGTAGCAGCTGATCCGGGTAGGGGGGGGGTGGGGGGTGGCTCACGGTGGGAGGGGGAGGGGGGGAGGGGAGGAAGCGGACGTGACGGCTACTGGGTCCGGTTCCCGGCACGGCACGGCACAGCACGGCACAGCGGGTGCGGCAAGGATTGGCATCCCATAAAAGTGTAACACTGTACGGATATGGAAGCACAGCCGTGCTTTCTTGCGCGAATGCGCGTGACAGCATTCGCGAGCCTGCGGCTGGATGCTTTCTCGAGAGGCTGTGAGGCTGTGATCGAAATAGCAAGGCAAACGGGCATCTTTGAGGACGCCCGTAAGACACCGGAAAGACCCGTCTGTTCTTTGAAATACGAAAAGGACACTTTGAGCACATACGGGTGCCTCTGGGTTATAGTTCGACGTTTGACGATTCTGAAACGAGCTCGCGAGCATCTGAGTTGCAGTGTCGGGTGCAGCGTGCCTCACCAGGTGAGGGTCCAGCTCCTCGTTTAAAATCGCCTCGTTCTTGATGAGGGCCACGCGCTGGGCAAAGCGGCACGTAGAGATGGATTCCTGCGGGGAGAGCGTCGGAGGAAAGTTTCACTTCCTGGGGTCTGAGGAAACAACGTGTTTGACAGGCCTCGTCCTAGTTTTTCGGCATCTGACAAAACATGCTGTCTCGACGTGACCGCCCTCACATCCATGTTCCTCTTGTCAACTGCCATGGTGGCAATCATTGTCGTCGTGCAGTTGCCCCCCAGGCTGTCCCTCAGCACCGAGGTCAGCATGGAGTTGCGGTACGGAATATGGGAGCGGTTCCTCTCCGACAGAGCGATGATCACCTGCGGAAAGACAGGAGGGGTGCTGAAACACAGGGACCGCGTGAAACGATTGTGTTCCAGCCGTCTGCGCGTCATTATGAGCGGCTCGAGGGAGGGGTCGGCTCTGCCAGGGCCACGTCGCCCCGGGCGCTACCTGCTCCAGGAAGTGGAGGGACAGGTTGATGTACTTGGCCTCGGCCAGCAGCTGCCCGCTGAGGCCGGTCTTGCTGACCCGGTCGGAGCCTGCCAGGTCCACCAGGTGGAGCTTGGAGCGCCGCGCCGTGGCCGAGCCTGGCTCCCTGCCGCACAGGTGCACGGTGAACACGCAGTGGGAGCGCGTGGACGCCTGGTTCATCGGCGTCTGCGGGGGAGAGAGAGAGAGAGAGAGAGAGAGAGAGAGAGAGAGAGAGAGAGAGAGAGAGAGAGAGAGAGAGAGAGACGCTGTGATTCTAGCATTCTGAGCGCGCGCAGGGGGGGAACGTGAGTCACTCCGCACAAACGGTCTCCATTAACCGAAGCAGGATGGGTTAGTCACCGCTGATCCTGGACTCTGCTTACTGCCTTTCAGTTCTCCACATGGGTCGTACGGACGCACACATATCATCCCCATGGTATGGCACAGCTTGACTTAAATTTCATGTCTGATCGTCCTGTTTCTGTCAGCGATTGAAGATACGGACAAAGCTTGTTTTTTTTTTTCCTTCAGAGCTTGAAAACATCCCCATTGACATTCCAGGTCGTTCATTCTGGAAGAATTCTGAAAAAGACGTTTTGTGCCAGCTCCTGTTCCTAATAATGAGTCAACTAGTGGGTCAAATAGTGAGAAAATCAGTGCGGCAATACGTCTTTGGCCTTTGACCGCAATGCTGACGTGAGATGCGCCACATGCCGACCACACAGCACTCAGCATCAACGCTTTCGAGACTGCTGATCCAAAGGCTTGAGACTGCGGTTTGATGACGATGACACCTAACCTCCGCAGGTCCGAGGGGGAGGAGGGGGAGGGGGAGGGGGGAGGGAAGGGAAACAAAGCGAGGCCCCGCACCCACACACAAGTCCGCGGAGGTGAAACGGCGACGAGTGTTTCCGCTTAGGGGTTGAGGGAGGGGTGAAGAGCCGAGGAGGTGCGTTTCACTTCCCGTCCAGCGCAACGTCAGAGGGGATTGATCGGTCCCAAACCAAGTGAGCTCACCGTCTATCGAGGGCGGCGCGAGTGTGCCGGGAACGAGATGCGAAACAAAGCGCCGCTGTTTGCGCCGATCGTTTACGCGCGGCTCGAGGGGAGCCGTCCCGCGAGGAGGTTCCGGGGAACGAGAACGAGTTCAGAGCGGTCGCCGCGTGGGTGGACCGCACCAGAGGCCCGCTGCCGGCCTGCGAGGCCTCCGAGGCCCGATCAACCCCCCCTAATGTGACGGTCTAACCCCCATATCCAAGCACGTGTTTCCTTGTCCACTGTCCCCCCCTGGTTTGCGCAACGAGCATTTCTCAAGGTGAACAGACACGGTATTGTGTCAGGGATTGGCCATGTTCGGTCAAGTACAATAGTGATAAGGCTGTTCATCAGGAGAGTTGTGGAGGAATCCAATTTGCATTTGTTTTCAAGCCTCATCGAAAACGGACCTCCCCGAATGTCGGTCAGAAATGGCATGTAAGTGTGGCTGAAACCACACTTTTTGTTGCCCGTTGCATACAGTAAACGGTAAACAAGGTGAGGTCGGCCGTTCGCTCCGAAACTAAACGCTGACCCTTCACATTGCTCGTCAATGCGGGAGTGTGTGTGCCAAAAAAAAAGAAACCGCCGCAGCGTAAGCAGGAATTACAGACAGGATGTTTGTTTGAAAAACACAGCAAAAGGAACCAAGATAATATTTAAGAAGGGTCTTAAGGCGGTTTCTGGAGTATTTGTGGATTAAAAAAAAACCCCTCCACGTCGCTGTCTCTTGTGTGGTGCGGTCACAGTACAGGTCCATGGAGCCTAGGGGTCTCTGTGGTGTGTGTATTTGGGTATGTATTTGTGCGTCCATAGAAGGCCTCCCCTGCGTCTTACTTCTGCGATCATCCGATTGGTGTCACCCAGGAACAGGAGATTGAGGGCCTCCTCCTCGTTGGCCGACTGCTGCAGTGACAGGTTCCTCAGGTGGATGTTCTGGTCCGGATCCTCCATCAGCATCACTTTTCTGCGAGAGAAAACCTGGTCAAAAGGACGTCCCAGCGTGGCAAATTTCCTCAGATTTCACTTTAGACTGCTACTTGTTTGCAGCGACGATTCAGAGGGGACAGCAAAGACGTGTGCCGTTAGTTTGATATCCAACCAGGCGTGAAACGCAATGTCCACCTCTATTCCCAAGTTACGGCTTTGAGTGATAACCCGAAAAGCATTTTGCAGAACTGTCACACCTGGCACCACCTTTGCTGATCACACGCCGGGACACGGGCACAAGACAGAGGCATAACTAAGACCAATCCGGTCAGAACTGTGTTCTGCATGTGCTTAGAAAAGCGGCACAGTTTGGTACTAAATCAAAAGAAAGGACACTGACGGCAGGTCCTCCAGCCGCGACGCTTCGTGCCGGGCGTCCAGAAGGTCGTAGCCGGTCTCGTTGTAGATCTCCAGGTAGGAGATCTGCGTGGTGTAAACCATGCTACTGTCCTGTGAAGCAAAAAGCAGAGAGAGGGGGGGGGGATGATTTTAAGGTGCGGTTCATCGGAGGCATCGGAGGTTCACAGAGGCTGTAGCGGTCCGTACTGACCTGGCCGATGCGCTCAAACAGGTAGGAGAGGGCGCGGGGGATGATGCCCCGGTCACCGTAGCGCTCAGCCCCCCCGGTGATGGTGAAGGTCTTCCCGCTGCCCGTCTGGCCGTAGGCAAACACGGTGCCATTGTAGCCAGCCAACACACTGCGCGCACACACACACACACACACACACACAGAGTTGAAATGATCCGCTCTTTGAAAAGGAGATGGGTACACTCAAACAGCATGTTTCCAAAAAAACGAACTAAATAAGCACACTAGAAGATCCTCGGGGTCACGCAAGGTGATATTAGTGTGAAACCAGAAGAGAAATAAGAGCGGATGGGAGCAAGCATAGTCGGAGGTTTTTCGCCCGAGCAGTGAGAGATGATGAGGGCACGAGCGAATATCCAGTTCCCTTCCGATCGGGATGATGAGTGCTCACAAAGAGTAGCCTCGGCTCTCGATCTGTAACATGGGAGTATCCTCACACTCTGTTTTTCACAAATGGCAAATGGACTCGAGCCTCTTCCTCTCTGCAATGGAGCTGCCGACCCCGTATTGGAGCAGTTTGTGGGCTCCCCCCCCCCCCCCTCTCCTGGAGACTGTCGACCCATCGCTGAGAGGATCTCCATTCACCCCGTTCCTCCTGCGGACAGGAGCATGACGGGCCTGAAACTACCCCCTATTTGTTTTTGGATTAGGCCTCGGGTGAGTCCAGTCCAGTTTAGAAACTAAAAATGACTGGTTTCAGTTACACACCGCAGCAAACCAGTGGGCAGTAAACCAGTCGCGGATTTGGCATAATATGGATCACGGCCAGCAGAACAGACGAGCCCTAAGAAACAGAAACGTGACACTCATGGCTGGGCGAGAGTCGAGCTAACAGTGCGGGGACTGCAAAACCGCTACAAACTGATCGACCTCCCGGACGAACGCCTCAATGGCCTTCGATAGACGAACAGCAGTACGTTTTGAAAAATAACGTCAAAATATTGTGACGAGGCTCAACAGTCGCCCATCCCGGTAACCTTCACTGCCACTCTGGCGACGCCAAATTCTAAAGCTTTGTGGAATTCAGAGCATTTGACGCGTAAACTAGCATACTGGAGGGGGGGCAAGGAAGTGACAGTGGACTGAGAAATGTCTGGGCGAGGGGCGAGACCGCTCATGGGACGGCTTGTTGAGGACCGGTGGGCAGTCGATACAGCAAGACGACGTGTACATCGTGAAACGTAACTCCTGGGGACTTAACGAGACCTCAACTGCGCTCAAAAATCTAGAAAGACCTTTGAGCTGGACTCGAGAGTCAGGGCGGAATGTTGAGGAGATTGGAGGGCTGTGGATAATTGGGTAAAGAAAACTCTCTCTCGTTCGCATTGGAGCAACACGGGCATTATTTGACAGGAATTTCTCCAATCGGGCATTAGATTTATCTTCCTCAGACATCACAGACGGGCCGGCTTCCTGACATTGTGCCAGACGTGGACGTCCAGCATTAACAGCTCTGACTGCATAAACACTTTCAGCGAGGGGAAGAGAAGAGGCACTCACACAATAAGGCCCCGGTGGGGGGGAAAATGGCTGCTCGGACGGACCCCTAGATAAATATACAACTAGCTCAGGCGCACGCACGACTATTACTTGTAATACTCATGTTGGGAAGTGGGGTGTGTGTGTGTGTGTGTGTGTGTGGGGGGGGGGGGGGGGGGGGGGGGTTCAGTAGCAGGTCTGTCTGATGAATGTGGCACCAGGTCATCAAACGACAGCGCAGAACGGGTGAAGCCGCTAGCGTAGCGGCTAGCGTAGCTCCACGCTGCGGCTCGGAGAATGTTCTCACACTCGCAGTGGCACAGGGTGCCGTCCCGCCTGCCAGCTCAGTCCACTTAGTGGTTTAAATACATGAAGCACGCCAACAATCACACACACCCTCCGCTTCCTCGTCGGGGAGAGCGGAGTTTCGCACCAACAAGGCTGGACGGGGACCATGTGGCCCGACCGCAACATGCACGGGGGGGGGGGGGGGGGGGGGGTGCAGAACATTGGGACTGCTTTCCGATATTTGTCATTTGTGGATGGGACGATCCATCATTCGTGTGCGTTTTTTTTGTTTCGTTTTGGTTTTTTTTTCCACCTTAAAGGTAACAAAACGTCTTTTTCGTTACATGTTTTCTTACCTGTCCACAACTGGTTTGGCGATGTTTTCAAATATTTCCTCTTGTTTGGCCGTTTGATCGAACACCTTCTGGAACCTGGACGGGAGAGGGCGGCAAGAGACTTATCTCAAACATTCAAGCCACGGTATTCCAAAACAGCACAGAGTAAGCCCAAAAAGTACACCGTTGACCACCTACAAGAGGAGCTCAGTTACCCTGCTCTTTAAAAACGTCCTAAAATTCATCATGTTGTTTGGAGAGAGAGAGAGAGGAGAGTGGTGCGAGGGCTGTCTACCCTCAGCTTGTCGTTGAATGCAGACATTATAATTGTATGGAGGGCACCAGGGAACCTCGTCGGTCCATTTTTAGCGCCATTCGGTTTCCCGGGACGACTCTGGGCCCGTGTCCGTTGCCGTCTTGAATCCGTCCCCGTGAGGTCCAGAGCGCTGGGAGGAGGCGCGGCGCGGCGCGAGGCCCGGCCTGGCTTGCAGAAGATGTACGGCCGCAGGTTTCACCACCGCAGCCAAGCAGATGTTCTGCCTCTGCGATGACGCGGCCGGCCCGTGGCTTTTTCATGGGAAAAGTTCTTACGCAAGCCTGAGAGCGTAAATTCTGCCGCGCGAGCCAGCAAACCTCTCTGTTTCGCGTTACGCCGGCTTTGTTCAGATGCGGAGGAAGAGGCAGCATGTTCGGACAAATATACTGTCCCAGATAAAAAAAAAATGCAGAAAATGAATGGGATGTAAATGATTAGTCGCTATGAGTTACATTTGAAACGAGGGGGCTGACTGGTTTGGAAGTGAAGCCACAGGAACGTTTCACGTACAGCGCAAAGCTGCCGGGCCCATTACCTGAATCTGTAGCCCTCTCTCTTGTTGTTAACAACACCATCAGCCAGGTCCCTGGGCACCACGAAGTCCAGACAGGCACCCGTCTGCTCCTCATTGTTCACCGAGTACACCTGAGGGAGCCCAAACAGCGGCGGAGTCAGTCCCACAACCTAGCAGGGCCCTGGACGCTTGTTAGCACCGGACGGGCTATTTTGGGGAGCATTTGAGGGAACAAACACGCAGCACACATTCCTGTTTTTCGAATGAGGAGCCCGTCGTATGTTTTATGATTCATGCGTTGGTTTTAGCATGCGGTGCCATACATGCACAGTGCAGAGCAGTACATCATGTTTATGAAAAGAGCTTAGTGGTCGGGTATTTCAGGCTGCAAAACGAGGAGGTGGAGTTTTACGAAGCCTGAATAACAGTGGAACGCGAGGGAGCTGAGAAATGTCACGATCGGTGCACAGTCTAGGCAAGCGGTGCATTCACCTCTGCCCGCGGTAGCCTCGAGGACGACAAGAAAAAAGCAGCACCTTGAACCAGTATCCGCTGAGATTGAGCAGGGATGTTGCCTTGCTGTTGTTCAAATACACCCCGAGTCCCTGCTTTTCAGCTTTGACACAATGTTCTGGCAAATGTATATTGCCACGGACGCAAACACAACTCCCAGAGGGGTCGAGAAATAAGAGATAAGGCCGGAATAATTGGATTGTCCTTCTCCCTGTCACCCTGCCTGCGATCTGGCTTCCTGACCACTACTACTGCGCTGGTGCCTTCAAATGGACGTGTTCAGAACCCCAAAGGGCCCTGAGGAGGTTGGCGTGCTCATTTCATATGACTGGATGCTGTCAGCTCAGGCTCAAGTCCCAGAGAAGGCCTCAGAGTAATTTGATTACTCCATCACCTACTGCATCGGATAATAAACAGAGAGAGAGCAAAGTGCTGCCAGGGGTTGGAAAAATGACTCTCCATTTACAGGACATGTGGATATAATATAATATAATAAAGCAGGGCCTGGCTATATCTGTCTTTACTACTCACATGTGTGCTCAGTTGTAAAACTGTCCAAAAAAGTGACCACTATCATTAGGTTAATTGACAGAACTGTATTAACTTATTATAATTGTCTTCTGCTACCTTGATGGGCTACGTGCATACATTATGCGTGTTATAATGATTCGATTTCAGCTAATGGTACAGCACAGTTTAATCGTACGTATTGCAAGTAAGTCTAATTTCAATCAAATAAGATAATATCAGATCAGATCAGATAACACGTCTGAGTCATGCGGATAACAGTGAACACAAACAGTCGAGACCGTATTTTTACTTTATTGTACCGCCTGAGCACTGCGGTTTGAGGAGGAACTAGATGACTGAGGCGATGATGCCCGATCAGTGAACGCCGCTAACCTTCAGCTAAGCTAACCTGGATGAACACGAAACAAAGCCTGCGACGCCCACTGTCCGCTCCGTTGTCTACTCACCGCTACGTTTTTCGGGGTAGGTTTAATTCGAGCAAATATCTGTATCGTCTGTTTGACCATGCTGTTTTACGCCGTCTCGGGCGGAGGAGTACGCGTGTACAGCGGCGTTGTGGTCTGTCCGGGTAGTTTTGTTGTCGCTGGTTGCTAGGAGACGGCTATCACCTCGCAGAGGCGCTCTGCAGTCAAGATGATCATCCACCGGAAACAACGCTCTCCGTTTGCTACACAGTCCTTGGGAAGTGGCATGAAGTCAGAATGACCACGATAGTTACGATAAACAGTAAAATGAGAGAGGGTATGGAACACATAACAGAAGGGATTGTAGGTGTAGTATGAAGGAACTTCATCAACTTATTGATTGCAGTGGGTGTAAATACATTATGTAATTTATTAAATCATGAATAGAATTGTAATCGATTCTCTGATATATTTTGATATATGATTAAAAATAACTTTTCTGTAAATGTCCTGGTTAATGATTACAACGATAAGTGGAATAAAACAGTTGTGAATAGTTAAATGGTGACCCACATAAGATAAAATAAAATAAGATGAGATAAGATCATACTTTGCGAGTGGAAAATAGTACAAGTGGAAAAAAGGTGACAACAAAATAAAATAAGTGAAAAAGGATAACAATAATAGTAGAAATGAAATGGTAACAGTAATGTCAGGGACCAAGCAGAGAAGCAACAAAAGAGACAGGAGTTTGTTTAAACAATAAGGGCTTTTATTCACCCAAACGATAAGCCGTGAACTTAACAAACAGGCCCATATGAAAGGTCAACTAAATAGACTTGAATTAAACAGCAACCAAAAGCAAAGGTAGCTAAACAAATCTGACCCACCAAACTGAACCCCAGGAAACACATATACAGGCCTGGCTAAACCAACTCAAAACCATACTCCAAAAGTTAAACTCAAAATCCCCCTCCAACAAAGCTGCAGATGGTTTGGCCCAGTGAAAGGGCCCCAGCCTCAGACACCTCCTCTGCCCGTGAACACACCTTTTGCTCATCCCAGCTGCACAAAGGTGATGGCAGGTGTGGCCATTACTATTACTATCACAAGCAATAATAACAATAACACAATAATACTAAAAATATAATCACAATTATAATAGAACGCATCAACAAGACCTGGCACTGGCTCATGGTACTGGCCTGTCGGTCTGTCATAATCTGAACCCATTGTCAAAAACGCAAGGCTGAACAAAGCCTGCGTTGAATGAGCCCGAGAGCACAACAACATTTTCAAAAGGCATCCTCATTACAACACAAAACACATTAAGGCGACACATGATGGACGTCTACACATTTGGCTGGCACATTTCTGTTTTTTTTGCTTCAGGTTACTATATACAAGCAGGCCGTAGAGAATAAGTGGTGTGGCTTACAACACCGCTTCATCTCTACGGTCTGCTTGTGTGTTACGTTCGTCACCAATCTTCTTTTTGAGCAACGGTTTGTGCCATCTGCCAAAAAAAGAAGAAAACAAAAGACAAAATCTGTTTACAGATAATTATAAAAAAAAGGGTCCCGCTCTTGACATGACAGTCTTCAAGTTTGAACTCCAAAATGGAGGCAAGAGATGTAACTGTGCACATGTCGCGCGTTCATGGTCAGATACATGGATGTGCTTTAAATGGCAAACCCTATGCCTGGCCTTTTACAAGCCATTTCCCAGCTCCCGTTTTCCCCTGCACTGTGTCATTTGGGGTCAGAGCCTGGTTTCTAAGTGGTATTTAAATGTCATGATATGTTGAAAGCGTATTGACAATAACACCACATGACTGACATTGTTAAAATAATCCCTTTTACGCTTTCACTCTCCAACTCCATCCTGTCGTATTGTTTACACTTCTGAACAAAGTCCATGATGTGCACATCACTGGGTCTGGGACCGATGGTGGGAGAGGCCTGACCTTTCTGCTGGAGACAGTGACGGGTGGAATGAGTCTGAGGTGTGTGGTAGGTCACCGGCAGGTGAAGCTCCTCCCTCTCCTACTGCCGAGCAAACGCTTCAGGCCAGACTCCAGACGCACGAGTGGAAAAACATGTGGGAAATCAAGAGAAACACGGCGTCTCACTCTGGAATCCTGACACATCCTGTCAAATTCAGTTAAGAATCTGTGCGGGGATACAGCCAGGAGGAGAGCACGATAGCCCCAGGAAGTGACCCTGAACTGCACGCAGTGTACTGTCCCAGCTTTATCATAATCTTAAATATTGTTACGATGTGCGAAACGTGGTTGTGTTTTCAGAAACACGGTTCCAGAGAGGAAGCAGCCGTGTCCGTTTCATACAAAACACAACTACTGTGCTGTAAAAATTGGTTTCCCCTTCCAGAAAAGTACATGTAATAAACATCAACCTAGGGCTGGACTGGTCTTGTTAGAGAGCTGTCAGCTCGTTTGTAATACCCCGCTATGGTCTGCGAGTCGTCCGTAGTTTTAGCTGACATAATTGTGGCTTCAACCCAAGGGCAGAAATCCATTGTAGGGCCCGAGCCTGAGAAAAAGGAAACCATAAAATAAAACTCAGACCCGGATGGAAGACATTTTCTCACAAATGAGCGGCAAATGCGATAATCAAAAATGCATGCGCGCAGGCTCTTCCACTTTAGAGTTATTTCCCACGCTGTTATCAATAATTTTCCCATCCGACGTTCCAGTTTGAGGTTTACAGGAAGATCAGGTGTGCGCAAGCGGATGACGATCACTCGAGCTGACATGTGCAAGCATCCATGTGTGCATTCGCACACACACACACACACGCACAGATACATGCTTCATCGACTGCGAAAGGGCCGAGGTGCAGCAGAGACTGTTGTTTTGATACAGATAAAGATACTGGGAACCTGCTTCAGCCATTCCCGTTTTGAAAACCTTTGAGGCAAAAACAACATGTACTCCGGCAGGGGAGAGAAAGAACCTGTTTTTTCAGTCATCTTTGCCAGCGTTCAGCACTTTTGTTTGCGAGCCGCAGCCTGGCAGTGAGTCAAGAAGGTGTGCTCGGTGTCAGGGGACTTAGCTCGGCTGGGAGTGCGTCTCCGGAAGACTCCACGGGTTTGGTTTTGCGATTTTGTTTGGAGGTCAGGGGCTTTGACTAGGTGCACACTCCAATCCGTGTCGCAATCTAAACTGTTTGCCCGCAGACATGTCCCCAAATGTCTACGATTTTCCCTCAACATAAAACTAAGATGAATGTGATTTTACATCATTTCCGACAACAATCTAAGATTGCTTGCCATATGAGCCTCAGCAGTACACAAACAGTTTGTGGGAGTGTTTGCGTTTGTCCACATCTGTGTAGGTTATTATTTACAAGCACTTGTGTGGTATGTCCTCTGAATGGGAACATTAGTTCTCGAACGCACACACACACACCCAGTGCTCTGAACTGTAAACACTGCACCCTCCATAGCTCCTGGCTAATCAATCCCTTGCAAAGGCATCAAACAGGGCGGTTTCAATGGGCCCAGGCCCTTTATTACAGACCAGGGGGAAGATGATGCCTCAGTTAAGTAGCCTCTTAGTGGTTGAGGTCGGGATTCCATAGGATGCTGCGCTGCTCTGTTTGCGTGTGTGTGTGTGTAGCCCTTTGCGCGGGAGGCCACGGGGGCTTTGTGGTAGAGCGTCAAGATGCTCCTTCAGCCACAGGGACGATTAGAGACAACCAACTCCGCCTCATCACGGACATGAAATATGCATGCGCACGCGCTCAAATCGAACACAGGGGGAAACGGAGTAACACGGCCCAGAACCTGTTTCGGTCACGCTGACTGTTCTACCGGCTCTAGCTTCTGCAAACCTGCTGAAAGGTGGACCTCTATCGCGCCAGGGCACTTTCCAACAGCCCGAGTGCCTAAATCAGACATGGAATGATGCTGAGAGAGTTATATTCAGAATGAATTACGGCTGTGGCGAGAGGAGGTCGGCCTATACATGTAAGTTTGCGTGCAGGGTGTGTAGATTCTATTTTTATCGGGCCACCGCTGGTCTTAAAATGTTTTACATTGCAGAGGCGAAAAAAAAAGTAAAAAATGGCTTCGGTTCCTGTGCCCGCACCAAGGGGCAACCTCCGAGGCCAGGGAAATGAAGCAAACAGGGAAATGAGAAAGGGTGCACTTCCTTGAATAGCCGCTTGAGGCTGGCTCCGAAAGTGAGTCCTCTCCCCATAGGCTCCTAAATCGTAAAGGCCCAAGCCGCAGCACAAATAGACGTGTTTACAGCCAAGTTCATAACGGTTTTGGTCCGTGTAACCATGAGATATGGGATGTAACTCCTCCTTTGGAAATCAACAAGCAACTCGATGGAAACGGCACAAAGGTCATGGAAGACGGCACCGTCGATTAAATGTCACATCTGGGTCGGTGGGCAGATTCAATTAGGACACCAAACTAATAATTTGTGTTTTATTATCATAGGTTTTCTGTTTTTGAATGATCTGAGAAACCACCGACTGATATATCTTTGTGGGTCCGGCATGTATTGATATGTAAGACAAGATGTCCGGCTTCATTTGACCCTCAGTCGTACATACCTCTTTTACTACGTACACATGTGCATCTGCGTGAAAAGCCATAGATAGTGCAGATCCCCTTTAGACGTGGTAAATATACCTTTTAACCTGATTACAGTTTGGACAGATGTAACGCTGAGTGTCTGTGGCAGTCAGCAGCAGTACGTGCTATTTCAGTCTGCAGCTCTCTGCCTTTCCCCTCCACTACAGTCTTCTGGTCAGTCCAGTGTCCAAGGGAATTCTTTGGGGCTTTGGTTGTCTGTTATTCTCTGAGGCTTCTGCTGTCTCGTACGCTTACTAGGCCCAGGCATATCAAACTTCAGTCTGCATTCCTGAAATACTGTATATAAATCTCCAAGACCCACAATAACATGGGATAGATGTAGGGATAATAGTGAAGTGGTGGACGGGGTGAAAGTCTCCTCTATCTCTCTTTTTTGATCTGTCCGTGTGTTTGTTTTACTGGTAGCATGAAGAACAGTCAAGGAAATGTGATTCTTAAACTACAGATGCTTTTGAATGATTTGTTTGGGAATGGTCCGCTTTGCTTTTGCTCTGTTACTCTAAATGAGTTTTATTTCGCCGCTGGCAAGCTCTCTGCTCGGGAATCTGGAAGGCAATCCAGAGCAAAAAAGGAAAAAAAAAGGCTTATTGAGCTGCCTATTCCACAGCAACCCTTTGTTTCTGAGCACTATTAAAAGCAGCCTTATTTAGATACAACAATATTACCAGCATAACCAGCAATTAAGTTTTCTTTGGGGATGACTAAAATTCTGATGTTACACACAATTTCCTGCAGTGTGACTAACATTATGTCAGTAGCTACCTCAGAACTTATGTAATTTGGTTTGAATACTCACTGAATACTGTGTACAAATGTTACTTAGAATGAGCTCCAGGGAGAGGGTATAGCTACAGTGTCTTGTGGTTGCCATGTTTTGCACGGGATCATTTTACAGCCATTTTTGTAACATCACAAAGCCCCAAAGAGGATGCTCATTTGACAACTTTCGATATTGAGTTCAGACCTGATTCCTTTGTGCGTGCGGCCTATGAAGTACATCCGTCACGCACAAAAATGCAAATAATCCGCACAGCATTGAGCATGGATACGAAGCGATTGAACAACAGCATTTTGGCTGTTTGCTCGTTCCCTTACTACAGTGCGGGCTTGTCAAGTGACTCCCTCCCCTCTCCTGGCCCTGCCCATTCCTTCCAGCCGCAGCAGCTCTCCATCCCAGCTGCATGTGGTCAGGAGTTTGGACAGTGGGCAGAGACCCAGCAGGGCGGTCCTGCTGGCCCGGGGGCTTTGGCACCGGGGAGAGTGGGTGGATTTAAGATCCTCCCTCCGCGGCTCGGAAAGGCCTGGAGCTCCGAACGCAGAGCTAACCGCTCGCCCTGCAACAGTATAAATAGAACAAACTCGGGTTGAAGAGGGCCCACATCTTCGCTTCTTTGGTGACTGGCAGATGCAGGAGCATGGGGGACAGAATGTGTGCGCAAGTAAGGCTACTGAGGAGTGGTGTTTTGTCAGTAGTCGGAAAAGAAGAACAGGGAGTGCAGAGATAAAATAAATTCACATGAAACGGGAGACAGGATTGAAATAGCACTAGAGGAATATTTTCACCTGGAATGACAAACTCAGTTGCTAAAAGAATTGTTATGTATTGGAAGTGTTGGCAGAGTTTTCCACAGTAAATCCACTTATCCACCTTTTTCCGTGTGATGACCAGCCAGAGCCAACAACTTTCCCTTCCAAATCCAATTCCCGACACAAGCCAGGCCTGGGTGAGGGCTCAGCACACATCGAGCATTATATAATGCGAGCAGGAATGCTTCCTGGCTGACCGGAGCGGGCCGAGTGGGAACCTGACATGAGAGACCTCATAGAGTGGCTGGATATCTGCTGCCGTGGAAGCTTCCAGCGTCCAAATTCCTCTTCGGCCACACTGCGCTCGAGTTACAATGAAATACCTTGTGGTGCTGAGCCCTGCTGCCCTGCTGAAGCCCTATTCAGGTGTGTGTATGTGAGCTGCTGTTGTTGCATGCCATTCCACGCCACAATAGACTGTGTTATGTCATTATTACCCCCCCCCCCCGGGCCACTCCCATGATGCAACTCACCACGTGAGCCAGACCCGCGCTCGCATCCTCTCTAATGATTTCTGTTTTTGACATTAGTCAATGTCGGATTTGATAGAACGCCAAAGCCGCGACATAGACAGTTCATATTTCAGCGCACAATACGTCAAAATGCGTCGAGAGCTGTGGCACAAATACGAATGGGGACAGTCCACTGAGGATGTTCCCATAGCAACGACGGCTCAGTGAATTGATTGACAGCGCCGCATCAATTTCAATTAGGCAACACAGATAAGAGACGGTGTCTGTCTGGCTCTCTATCTCTCCCTGTTTGTGTGAGCGCGCCTGTTTGCGAGGACGTTGCCTTCTGGCCAGAGGTCAGTGCGAGGTCCATTTCTTCAGCGGCTGTTGAAAAATCTATATTGCTGACAATGCCCGGAGCGTGTGAAGTGGCGTCAAACAGATAATGTTGAATCTCACGTGCGTACATTAAGCACATTAAGGACATAATGCCATCAGCCATCTGGTTGAGAAAAGTTCCAGAGTTGGTAGTTCCTGATTAGTAGTCAAGATGGACACTTTGATGATGGGCATAAATTTAAAAGGAATGTATTACAGGAGGAGATAAAACAGCAGTGTCTTTTGTATGATAGACACTGTGTGGAGAAGGATACAAGAGAGTATATATGTACTTTTTCTTTTCTTTTTTTTTTTTGGAATGGAAGGGAAACGGTATTCACACACGGATGACTTTTTACCCTTTCAGGCTCAATATCTAATGTCGAAGTTTGAGGTCTAACTGAACCACTCTCTCCTTCCCTGGCTTTCAGCTTTCACCCTGCACCAGAGAGGTTACTCACAGACACAGAGTGGATGAGAGTAGATGCACTCTTGCGTGTGTGTGTCTGTGTGTGTGTGTGCGTGTGTGTGTATCAAAGGCAGGGGGTACTGTCTGATGGATGATAGAAAGCCTCTGTGTTGTGTTAGCAGATGTGGCCAGGTCAGCTGTTCAGAGAACGTCAGCTGAGCAGAAACAGGAAGCCCAGAAATGAAGGTGACAGTGTCTCTCATCCAGTCCGTGTTTCAAATTGCAGCCATGTGTCTCCCCTGTAGTTCATCGAATCTTCCCAGTGAAAGACCAATATTGTGCCGTTGAAATTGGACTGTAAAATCTTGCTTAATTGAAATCAGGGCAACATATGGTTGTTTCATAACATGGCTAACCCAGCACCATGTGTGTGTTGGATCAAGTCCCTTCATTCTTATGATAATTAGGCGTCATCGCTTGATATGGAGATTTCATAATCCAGTCTGTGTAAGTCGGTGCTTGACATAAAAAACATGTTGAGTCGAATCAAAAACAGTTTTTTCAAAGTCTAATTCAGGAAAATTTACATGTCATTAGTTTGCAGTGAATGTTGGTGATGCCTGCTGTGTTTTGATGTTTTGGCACCATAATGTGCACGTGAAACAGACGCATTTTTGAGCAGACATTTTCCAGCTCTATGTAAAGGACGTGTTCAGTTTTGGGAGTCTGGAACTACGGCACTACCTGGCGAAGACACGTTGACATCTTCATAGCTTAAGGCGTCGGCAAGTGAAACAAATGCTTGTAAGGCATTTTGCCCGACCTGACTCGGAATCCGCCTTTCGGCCCGAGAGAACGTGCTCGCTCATTTCCATTTTCACGGGTCACGTCGAGACTTCAGTCGTTTGGGAGCAATGCGGGGAGCAATGCCGTATCTCGACACCCATCACTTTATGCGGCCCCACTACAGTGTCAGTGGAAAGCCCACGTGAAGTGTCTGTGAACCGTGGCAAATGTCAGGAGACTTACAGATCGCTCAGCCCCCCCCCCCCCCCCCCCCCCCCCCCCCCCCCCCCCCAGCTGAATGTGAGGCATCTAGAGTGAGGACCATCAAACCAGCCATAGTTCTCAGTTGGGTGCCCATGCTGGGTCATAGGAGAGTTCAATATTCTGGAGTCTTGTTTACAAGTATGGGGGGAAACGGGGGAGGAAATTGACAGACAGATCCAGTCTTGGGTAGTGAAGAGAGTCCATTTTCCAACCATTACCTTTAGTCATGAGTTATGAGTTAAAAAAAAAAAAGATCAGAAGTACAAGCGGCTGAAGTGAGTTTTCTGAGCGGATAAGATGGTATCGGTCTTAGAGATAGGGTAAGAAGCTCAGACACCCCGAGGGGGACCAAAGTAGACCTGCTGCTCCTCCGCATCAAGAGTTGCCATCTGAGATGGGTTTGGCATCTGGCCAGGATGCCTCCTTGGATGCCTATCCGGTGGAGTATTTCGGGGATATCCCTCCTCAATCATAATACACTGCTACTACTGAGCGGCCAAATGCACATACATATGTCAGTTTGTATCCTAGTTGGCGTTTTGCTGAGCAAAAATTATGAATTACTTTTTGCGTTAGACAACTCTGACTAAGACTTTTGTGGCTCCAATGGAGAATATTGGATTTTTTTTTATATTCTTGTTTTAATATGGATTGCATGTGCAAGGATCATGTGGGCAGACTTCACCATCCGCGTGAATGTATGTTAAATCGAGTACAGGCACCCCAGAGATTTTGAAACATGGAATACAGCTTTTGAGAGACTGAGAAGAGCGACTGCACCTGTCAGCCGTTGCTTTCAACAAGGGATGTGAGACATGGATGAAATTGCTTTATAGTCGCTCGCTTGGTTTCAGATGTGTTGGATTTGAGTGCTTGGACCCTTCAACAAACTCCAAAGTGGGCCTTCCGTGTGAAGTCATGACATCCAGCAGTCCTCAGGTCTTTGAAACTTTAATGAATTCCTCAACTTGAGGACTGACTGTACCGTCATGGTTACTGCGAGCCTAATCCTTAGGCTAGGACTGATGTTATGACTTATTGAGTTTAATCAAAAAAAAAAAGCGGTAGCATTATTGAAAACACTGATCCGACCAACAGCACGGTTTAGATTGGTCTTAGCCAACCCCTGGGATCATTCGAAGTAGATCTTTGCAACGATATGTGCCCACAAGTACTTTTCACCGTCTGAGTCTCGGGGGTTGGGCTGAAGGCTCAGGTTAAGGTGTCGTTGTCTGACATGAATCAATGGTAAATCATCTCCGATGCATAATCCGCTCTGGATTACAGATTTGACAAGCCCTCGGTTCTGCCAAATTGAAGAGATGAATCGAGGTCTCTTGCCAGGTCTTCCCCCATGGGCTGAATCACAAGCTCCCACTGGATAATTTCCTCCTACTCTGACACGCCAGGCTGTTGCGCTCCTCTCCTCCTCTCCTCCTAGTGCCATGTCCAGAAAGCCAAACAACTCACTGGCACAGGTCGAACTCCAGCACTCTCCTCACGCTCACTGAATGCACTTCTACTTTCCTCAATCATGGAGGTTTGTCATCGAGTCCTTTGCCTCTCATATAAACTGCTTTATCAGAGTGAGGAGTACCAAGCGTCTAAATCTCTATGGGCTGCAATGTCAAGGTTTCGGATGAGACTCGGTAGTCTCCAGTAAGGAACACTAATGACAAAACAGTGTGTAGCGCGGGGGTAATTGTCTTTAACTCTCTCACATCTGTTACTTATTCCTCTCAATACACTTAAACATAGTGGAGATAAAAAAAAAAACAGGGAAGCATGAATTCCCCGTCTTGCCCTATTGTAAATTCAAGGTAAGAAATGAAGGTAAATGTGAATGGATAACACGATGAACAGGAGCCGTTCCTAGCAACAGGCTGTAAACATGTTTATTCCTGCTATCGGGCTGTGTATTGTCCAGCATTTATGTGTCGCTTTCGAAGCCAGCTTCGAGGTTCCATTGGAGCAATCGTGCTTTTTGCATATTGCTGTTGGCTTAGTTTTAGCTGAGGACATTCAGCTAAAAAGCTAAAGGCCACTGAACCAAATGGCACCAAGTACAGTACAAAGATGTACATAAACCGAAACGGATGGAATGTGACATGTCGCATTCCGCCTCGATTCACGTTCGGCCGCGACGGCGCGTAAAAGGACACGGTGGCGTTCTCGGTAAGGTGAGGCAAAAAAAAGGGTTTTTCCATTTGAAGTCCCCCCCCCCCCCCCCCGCCACACACACACACACACGCACCCTTTAGGCGAAAGAGAAACCAGGCGAGAGCCGGGCCGAGGCCGGTCGTGGAGGCGCGCCGCCGCTGTGGCTTTAAGAGGGGAGGCGTGGTGCTGCTCGCCGTGCAGCCGTCCTCCTCGCTCCCCTGGCCGGGGCTCACTCTGCTGAATGAGCGGCCTGGCTGCGCCCGCTCCCAGCGCGTCCCTCCCTGCCTGCGCCCCTCTCCGCGCCTCCCACCACCTGCTCCGTGACAGCAACCAGGGATATATATATATACATATACACGCTTTACCCCGCCGCAGGAACTGTTTCTCCACGCCCGAGCTGGAAGGTAAGGCTGCCGTCTCCCCTCCCTTCCCCTTCCCTCACCTCCCAGCCCGTGCGGCTGGATGGAGCCAGCCGAGCCGGGGGGAAGCGGCGATGGTGTTGCCTGCAGCAGCCCGGACTCGGGGGCCGTCGGCCGCGGAGGGCCGTGGGAGGGGGGGGGGACAAATTGCCACGGATAACGGGCTACCAGACCGGGCCTGGCTCGTTTTGACACGAAGCACGGGAGTGCGAGGCCGATACGAGCTGCGCTTTCTGTCTCCAGATCTGAGGGGTTCCAGGCAGAATGATGGAGCCCGATGCTTTAATATGCCATCGGACTGCTTCACGCATATGCAGCTCTGTGCGCGACATTGCGCGTCCCGACGTGCGTTATCATTCCGCGGCACATCTGTGTGGGACTGGCGTCCGATGACACGGTTATGGCGGCGAGGCGTCGGATCCAGAGGTGCGATGTGACGGATCGTGCTCAGCCTTCACGCCAGGCTCCATGTATTTGACCTCAATATTATGCGGCTGATGTTCAGAGCCAGGGGACGTGCAGTGCCCGAGCTCATCCACGGAGGGCGCTGTGTCCCCTCCACTCCCTGCCATCACCGTGCAAAACAAGCCGCTCATGGGAGGGCATCGTGTGGGGCTTGGGTTTAGTTCGGTTTAACTGGACAGCTGCTTCCAAATACACATTTTCGCTCTGTTTTTTCCTTCAGTGGAAACACGGTGGTCGATATTTTGGACAGCCAGCCCTGCAGAATCTGCGCTCATCAATTAGAAAACAGAATGAACCTGAGTGTGAGGACTTCAACCAGGATGCATGAATCGATCTGATGAATTCCGGCGACTGTGGGCAGCTATCGTACTCTGCCACTGTGGAATTTAAGTGCTGCAACGTCATTGTTCAGGTCCGGGTGTTGTTTCGCTCCCCTTTTGAGTTTGTAATCAAGAAAACTAAAGCAAGGACTGTGTGAGAGGGCTCCTCCAGCCCACGCTCGTGGTCAGTTTATAAGCTGGGAGGGCATCGGCGGTTGTCAGATCCAGCTGAACATCTGGCAGAGATGCAGAGCGGTGGGCCCGTCCGCCCCGTCGCTGAGGCTTTACGAGCACAGCGCCAGGCTAAGCACCAAATGATCCCCCCCCCCCCCTCCCCACGCTCACTGCTCGGCCCGAGAAGCACTTGTACCAGTGTCTGCCACATTCCACTTAGCGGATCAAGATCTCGCTGCTCGCGAGTGTCAAGCAAAGCCGGCGTTATCCCCCCACCGTTTTTGGCCCAGGCACAGAGAAGCAAGAGGGAAAAAAAGAACGGAAACCGCGCTTATCGGTGCGGAGTTGGACCGGACTTGGACAAAGAGATGACACTTTAATCGGGCAAAGCCAGCGAAAGCGAGAATTCCTCCATGTAAGGCCGCAGTGTTTGATGTACACGCTTCACAGGCATCAGCAGGCTGCCCGCTGAAGCACACGCACACACTGACGGACATCAATGCGGGATGGATTTATCATAAAGCCCCCGCGCACTATAGCCGACCGTATGAGCTACAATCCACTGAGCTCTTAATGCGCATTAAGCTTTTTTTTTTTTTTCACCCATTCAACTACCATCATGTAACATCATAAATACATGCTGGATATCTGTCTGCTGTCTGGAAAAAGAAAAAAAAAAGCCGTGATGTTCAGAGCACTTGAGACTTTCAACTTCTAGAGCATGCTGCGGAGCCTCCGAGCGTCTCTCAGGGTAGCTGTGCGTGTGTGTGCGTGTGTGTGTGTGTGTGTGTGTGTGTGTGCGTGTGTGTGTGTGTGTTACTGGGTCACAGTCTGATGTTATGTTCACACTGTGAGCTACAAAATGGGCAAAGCGGGGCAGCTCCAGCGCCGCTGAGTCACTGCTGAAGTGATGCTTGAACCGTTGTTGATGTCTTTGTGTCTTGACAGGCCTATGTGTGTGTGTGTGTGTGTGTGCGCACTGCGCGCATGCGTGCCAACAAGGCCTGTCCATTGACAGCACTTGTGGTGCTTGCTGTGTGTGGATGCCAGCTCTGGGTCTGTCCAGCCCTGCAAAGATGCTAGAATCATTTTTGTGGTATTAAAAACGTAGTCCGGCATCCAGACTTAATCTTCGCAACCACTCGACAAGCCTCTCTTTTTGCCTTTGCCGTGTCATCGGCTGTCTGACCAACCGTCAGCGATAGGGGGTCGGGGTTGGGGGTTGGGGGGTGGAGTGGGGGGGGGGGGGCTCCTTGTTCTGCTCCAGTTGCTGAGGCAGAGCTTTGCTCACTTCCATCAGGGGCAGATGTTTGGCTTGGCAGCTAGCTTTGCCAACTGCGGCTGTAAGGTGAGAATCTGGCGTGGCGGCCAGGGCGGGCTTTTCCTTCCTTACCCGTAATGCACCGCTAAGACGGCCAAATGCACGTACAGAATGTGTCCCTGTGTCTGTGCCGCAGGCCCGCTCCTCTGGACATGTGGCGGACGAGCAGGCAGGCAGGCAGGCAGGCACGCTGGCTGTTTACTGTGCCTGTTCACAGCTTCTGCACAAAGCAAAGGAGTCTGCAACTAATTAGCTGTAGGGGTTAAATCCTATGCCAGACATGGCACTGTTGAAAATGTGTTTCCCCCCCTCTTCTCCTCCTCCTCCTCGCAGTCCTCAGTCACAGGAGGTCATACCTTCCACAAACTCCACCTCTGTTACTCAACGAGGATGTCCAGCCAGTCAAGAGGACATAAATAGTGAGACTTGTTTGTAGGTGGACAGTCACACACAAATTGGCAGTCAGTCTGCATACGGTATTTCAACTGTTACTCTCAGAGGCTGTTTTCCACTGTGAGGAACCTGGGTTGGAGAGGAATTTCGACATGGCAGAAGCGCTCAGGTATCACGGGGAATCCTGGCACCGGGTCAGCTCTGGGGTTACTGAGCTGTGAAGACGCGCCATCATAATGTACAGCTGTTGGCTCCTCACCCCGGCCGGTTGTGCATCTCCGGGACGTGCTTTCTCTTTCTGTCCTGTGCACCGGCCCTGTGTTGCGGTCGAGTTATTGTGGATATAAAAACTATGAATCGATTTACCGTAGTTGCTCGGAAGAACCAGCGTCCACGGTTCACGTGTCGTAGTTGTCCATTGGAGGAGGAAACCTCTGGCCCGGCGGGACCCATCAACCAGAGCAGTGCACGACACTTCGCAAACTGCTGCCAACCGTTGCTCTCGGTTTTCCTCCCCCTCAATCTGTCCCCATACTCTAATTTCACGTCGGTCTCGTCACACTCACCCACTCACTCCAGTTCAAGCCGAGAAAAAAAAAGAGTTACATAACAACGTGGTTAATTAAAATGTCATAAAGCACAGATATCACATTGTAAGAAGGACACCTCGGGTTCTGCTTTTGCGGTCCTGCACAATGTTTCACGGGTAGGCCGTCTTCAACGTGCCAATGTAGTGTTTGTGGAAACAGTAGCTCGCTACCTTGACTACCTGATTAGACTTGTGTGTTTCCATCCGCTGGTATAAATCCAAGCCAATTACATCCTTGGTTTTGCCGTGCATTGTTCCTATTCGAGAGAGGGGAGCTTGTGGTTGGACTCAGAATGTTGTTTTGGCGTCAAGTGTGCACGATAGCTGGATGGGCTTGAACGCACAGGGAGTAGGCGCTTGTCGAAGATTGCCTCTTTAACGTCCTGGGGAATGATTTCCCTTTCACTTGGGATGATTTAGCACCGGAGGCAATAAAGGTTGAGGATACGATAATACGTCTTCACTCCTCGACGGCTCCTGCCATACTTCCCCCTCCTTCCCTTACGCCTCGGCCCCACCCCTCTGCGCTCTGCCTTCTGTGTTGATTCGCCCACCTGACGACCAACTCTCCGCGCGCTGCTTTCTTGGGTTTCCTGCCACTCTGCAGTCAGACGCAATTAGCCCCCGTCAAAACACACTGCAGATGGAGGGTTGAGATTTAGGCGTTTAAAAAAAAAAAGGAAAAAAAACTTGTTACACGCATGCTACCTCACCAAGCACAAAGCAGCTCTTTCACTTGGGATCTGGAACACATATGGAATCGTTTATCAAACCTACAGTGCGATTCCCCCCGTATTCTCCCGGCTGCAGGTCTCCCCTCGACCCGCGTCTCAGGTTCGCCGTGCCTATGAAATTAGCTGGAAACACTGTGACCTGAAGATGTTCCCATCGATCGAGCTTTGCTCCTTGCCGCTCTCCAGAATGTCGATTCAACCCCCCCCCCCTCAAAAACTCACAAACTGAGAGACTGTGTCAGGTCGGCGCTTATATTCACATTAATGTTGGCCCACCTTGGATTCGCCGTCACCTCCTCATAATGGGACATTTGGAATTAATCGCCGCTCCCGCTTTGCTGAACTACGTCGGTTGAGGTTGACCTCTGAGGACCCGGGGTTCGTATTCAGTGAAGTTTGCTTTCTTTTCCTTGAATAAAATCGGTATCAACACAATATTATACAGATGCTATTTAAACAGTAACACAATGCCAGTGTGACATCATCTCCAAGGACTGGCCTCTACACTACACAGCTGGGTGTAGATAACGGAGGAGCTTGGATGTTTATTTTTTTCCCCTTCTGCATTCCAGCTTCTTATTTATAATGGCTCAGGGGGTTACTTCTATAAAAGGAAGTTTGAAGGCTGGAGCTGACCCACTCGAAAGGATACTTGCATGCCACATTTTCTCAAGACGTAACCTCCAAATCTACAGGGCAAGGTCATCTTTTGCATAGCAAAAGAATGTTAAGTTTGACTCGGTCCAAAGACAGTCAAAGCAGATCCATGGCGTCTCTTGGGGGAGCTTTTGAATCATGCTATCGTTGAGGAAGTTTTAGGAGGTTCCCCTGCCAAAGTGGTCCGAGCTGCAGTGACAGGGAGTGTGATGGTTGTCGTGAAGGATGCAGCTCTTCCTATCAGAGGTCAGACCTCTGTTTATAATCCATTCATATTTGACAGGGGTGTGAGGCATTATGTGCATTAGATTTGATTGGCTTTGGGTAGTGGTTGGCGCAGTACTGTAACGGAATGATACCTGTTGATGACTGGCATTTTTAGGTTTAGTTTATGGTTAATGTCATTTTGCAGAAATGCAAAGTCTGACCCCTGATTTACTCTGTGACTTAGCAATGACAAAATTCGTAAAGGTTACTCGTGGGTTAAATGCGCCTGGAAGAATGCTAGTCCATGCTCGGACTACTGAGTATGCTCAACTGAATAATGTTTGCCTAGAGTGCATTCACTGTGAGGGGCCTCGTAAGAGACACACACAGTAGGATGTAGTCCTGCGGGCTGTGTTTTTCTAACATCCTCCCCCCCCCCCTCCCTCCCCTCTCCACGTCTCCTCGGTGGACCGGGGTCCCTCTCTCTGCCCCGTGCGACTCTGTGACTTGGTGTGTCTGATTGTGGGAAAATCTCGCTGCTGTCCGTGAGAGTCCCCCGCTCTCTGGACTGACTTTTTCCCTGGGGGTGCTCTGGGCCGAGCCCCACCATCGCTCATTCCTTCCCCTCTCGGCAGCCCCTGGTGGCAGCGGCGTTCGCACACAAATTCCCCTGCTGAGCCTTTGGAGGCCTTGGCCACTTGTTAGAGCCGTCACCTACCCTTAATATCCACGCTCAGCGATGCAGTTTGTGTTTTCTCGTGGAAGGGATCTCTCAGGCTTTTCAGCGCAGCGATAGAGATGTGGATACACACAGTCTTTTATGAGCGGTCCAGGGGTTTACTTTGGGTGCTCCTGCAGAATCTGTCCTCTCTGCAAGTGGATATTGAGCAGGTCACGTTTGAGTTTTGGAGTTTAGTCGATATGAGCTGATTCTGGTTTATGCACAGTATTTTTCATTTCACAAATGGGAGTAACGATTAAACTAACTTCATACTCGCATGTTGAATGAAGGCATTCTTAGGCTTCTGAGAAGTCTAATTGCCCTGTTAGCTCATCATAAACACACTTCATTCAAGCTTGACAGGAGGAAGTCTTGGTTGGTCTCTGCTAATGTTCCATTCATTCTGGCCCCACTTGTTTGTTTTGAAGTAAGCCATTTATTCGGGGAGTATTGATGTGAAAATGCCCTGGCTCTGGATGCTGTTTTGCCCACACACCTCTCTGTGCCACTGCTGGCCTTATACAAACAGCTTGTCACTGCACTGCAGAACTCTGAAGAAACTTACCGTGGGCAAAGACAAATCGCAGAACGAAACACCGATGCATTTGTAAAACATTCGGATGGCGGCGTCATAAGTCTTGCTCGGACCGTGCATCACCTGAGCCAGTTCCCATGTTCTTGTCGTCAGACTTTGAGATGAATGGCCAAATGTGGAGAGGGATCCAGAAACCATAACAGATGGTTCTGTCTTTTTGCTGTGAAGCGCCTAAACAGACAAACGCCATCTCGAGCCGTGGACCCGAGCCACAGATCCTGCTCCTCTGGCGGGGTTCCTCTCGAAAACCTTCTCTGCCAAATGACAGACCGCGTGGCTAGCAACAACTGAAGTATTCAGCGGCTGCATGAATAGGGGTCTGTCTCAGGAGAGGCTTGTTGAAATGGGGCCTTTGGATCCGATCCCTCCGGAGAGGCAGACTGATGTCGCACAGGTTTTCTTTGCGCCGGCTGTGCACTTCAAATGTGCCATTGAGAGCCAGGGCGTTTATCTGTACTGCGTTGTAAGCTGTGTCCTTTTCCCACATTTCTCCCCCCCCGCATCTGTGGGGTGCACGTGACCTCCATGGCCTGCAAGCAATCGCAGGCCACATCGACGCCTCCGTATGAACCTGCGAGGCCGCCCCCCCGAATGACTTGTCTCGTTTCGCTTCCACCGCTCTCTGATCAATAATAGCGTGGGCCGCACGTCCCCATGGAGAGTTCTCTTTCCATTTTTAATGTTCTGCACTTGGAGAGGAAACGGGGAGGAAGCCTGTTAAATGTGTTGTCATCCCTTGAAATACACTCCATCACCCCCTTGTGGTAAATATCACATGTGGACATCAGGTGACCCCCTCGGTTGCTAGGATACTCCCCTCCCGCCCCCATCCCCGCGCCCCTCTTCCTCCGTTGAGTCGGGCCGCAGCCTCTCGAGCAGTTTTTCTTCTCCCTCCACTTCTATAAACTGGGGGAATATCTTCCATCAGCATTCAGGAAGTGTGGGGGTAAGCAAACGACAGGAGCCAGCGGGGCAAACTCGAATGACCCCGCTGTGTTATGGCAACCGGGGAGGACCGGTTATTTTTGGTCATTTCTGTATCCAATGCGCATTGTGTTTATGAGGGGTTATTTATATTTGTTTATGCGTCGGGACGGACTTGTTTGTGCGCTCGCGTGATAACGCGGGCTGGAAAAAGGAGGCATGGTCCAGCTCCTTTTAAGCAGAGTGACTGACTTGCGATACAAGGTTCTCCCAGGCCTGTCACAGGCTAATTAGTCAAGGGGGGCCATTTGCTCCCATTCAAGTGCTTCGTCGCTGCTGTAGCTGCGAGGCTCCACTCTTGTGTGACCAAAAATGTAGAAAAAAACATCTCTTTCAAAATCGGTTTCGCAGTGCGCAGCTTTTTTTTTTTTGCGTGCACGACTGGATGCTAACCTAATCGTAAATGATTTAGAGAGTAGATTCCGCAAGGGGAGGCAAACTTTGTTTCGTGCATTCTTGATATTCCAAGACATTAAGTGGCGGTGATGCAAACTGCTTGTGTTGCCTCCTGCGGCTACAACTTTCCAAACCCACGAACATTTGCAGAATATTCTTGTTTGATCGACGTCAACCTTGCCTCACAGTCCACACATGTACCACTATTGGGATATATGGATTCACATCATTCAAAAAACATGGTGCAAAGTGGTATGGTCCTATCCTGTCCTATCCTGTCAATCTGCAACCCATCAGTACCCGCTGCTTGTGCCAAAATCCATGATGTTAGTGTCATACATGAACTGCCTTGCATCAAAACCACCCGGGGCTGATTTATATCCCCCTACGTTTGCTCTGTCTTTCTGCCTGCCCCCCTCTACCGTAACTATATCATAACATTTCCCCCCTTTAGAAAATAGCCTTTTTTTTGTCCAATCGTCATAATCCAGGCTTCCACGTCCCCGTCTGCCCACCAATAATGTATTACTTGATGGTCAGCAGTATGACATACACAGTCTGATCTGTAGCAGCTCTCACAGAAAAACAAATCTTCCAAGGAATAATCCGAGCTGGTCTTTAGAAATACCTAGCCCGGTTCCTTTGCTCACTCTTTCCCTTCCGTGGATCGTCGCTGCTCTGGAGTTGCCAGGTTGCCCTGACAACAGGCCCCAGTGCAGGAACGAGGCAATGTGCAATGTTTGGAGAAGGCATATTGCATGGCAGGAAATCGTGTGCATTCTTATCTCTGGCCCCTTGGATGGTGCTCCTCGCGGGCTCGCGGTTAAGGAGCAGCAGCCACGTGAGCCAACGTCTTATTTTTATATCCGGCCCATTTTCCACACTTTGGGCCAGACATAAACAATGTCTTTGAGATCCAGACAACCCACGCTCTTTTTGCAGTTATTGAGAGGAAAAAAAATGGAAGGAGGCTGTGTTTTTTTTGCTTTTGAGAATAATCGAAAGCTCTGAAGCAAAGTGATGTAGTTAGGGAGGACATGAGAGAGAAGAGGATGCAGAGAGTCTGGTTAGATGGAGGTAAACGGTTCCCTCCCCCTGAAGGGAACAGCGGAAAGGAAAAGAAGAGGACTGAAAGCTCTGAAGTAGGACGCTACTTAGGTAGTCAACCTCACAAAACAACAATCCCTACAACACAGATCTGAACTGATTATAATCGGGAGCGAGAAAAGTAAAAACGTGTTGTGAATCCAAATGTAATGGTGTCGTTCAGCGGGGACATGCTGAAGCCATTTTGAAATCGCGTCGAGTCGAAGCTGAGACGTTCGTTTGAACGCGAGAGGCAAGATTGGTGTTTTATTAAAGAGGCCGCCGAGTGGCGGTGCCGTGTTTTTCTGTGCTTGGAGACCCACACGAGACTGTCACGTAAGAGTCGCTCAATAAAACATTTCCTGCATCCTCTCCTCGAGATTTACTGTCAGAAAATTCGCAGTCAAATGTCTAAATGGGCCTGCAGTTCGGCAAGAACTCCCGTAAACCCACGGAGCCACAAAAAGCAAACCCTAGAAATGACCAGCAAGCCTCTGCTCAGAGCAGCTCTGTCATGAATGCATCACGGAGTTCAAGCCTTGCACAGATGAGTTCGAATTTTCGACAACCTTTGGGTTTTCCGACCCAAGCAGGTTACTGACATTGCCCTCAGACGTCAAAGAACCAGAAATCTGCACAATACGAGTAACATCACTGGTGCTGCTAACTGCAGTGACGTCGCCGTGTGTGGCCTCATTAACCTGGGTCGGAAAGCGGAGGAATTCAGCGTCGGAGGCCGTGGCCTCGACAGTCATCCAGCCTACACCCAGCCCGGCCCGGCTGAATTGGACGAGAGAAGGAAAAAAACACCGGCGAGCGCACAGCACGGGGCAGAGGAAAGCCTTTAGTCACACGCCCTGCTTATCTTCACCTCGCCCCCCTGAAATTCCATTCATGAAGAATGGAAGAGGAGGAAGGGCTCCAGCGGCTCCGGCGCGTCGCTACGACAGAATGGCGTGTCCCCCCCCCACCGTGCCCAGCACATTCGCCCGACTTACCTCGTCTCCCTTTTTTTTCGTTGCAACACCCTAAAAAAACCTCCAATTAGCTGATATTTCAGCTGCCGGCACAATACCTGGGCCGTATATTTCAGCTTTGGATGGACAGACGCCCCTCCCCAGCGGGCCGAAGCTGACTTTGGGGGAGTTTTTGACTCTACGGGGGGGGGGGGGGCGACGGTTCGACTCGGCTCGACGGACGTTGGGAGAGAGGAAGAGCGCAGTGTGCGCACCTTTTTTTTTTCATGCTGGTACGTTTGACCCGTTCTCACCCACTCCCCGTCTGCTCTCATTATTAGCAGTGCGTGGCTCAGTGGACGGAGCAATATGAGTTACCGAGACTCATTGTTCTACAAAGGGGAGCTTAAGATGCAGAGGGGAGAGAAAAAGCGAAAAAAAAAAAAAGCGAAAAAAAAAAACGCTGACCCACATTTTTCTCGCAGTGTGCAATGGGACAGGGGTTCCGGGCCCGACCTAAGGCATTTAAACGAAACGGCGCGTAATCCGAACAATGTGTGTTGATTGTCCGCCGCCAGCGGAGTGGCTGCGATTAGCCCCAGATTTGTGCGACGCGGGTCGAGGCTTTTTTTGGGGGGATTTTTTTGGTTTTTCGTCCCGTTGCGGGGCCGGCGGCCGGGACAAGCGCTCCTTTCTTCACTCCGCCGCGGGTGTGTTTCTGGGCGAGGAGACGTCTGCGGCGCATTTGGACACACACTGCGGTGCCTATAGCCGCACTCTCGGCCCGGCCAATCGGATTGCGCCGTGTGCCTCACTCTTGACCGCTCGCGCTCCCTGGGACACAGCTGCGGCGACTAGGTCAATGAACGAGCCGTTCACGAGTATTCGACTCCCATTTTTAATCGAAAACACACGTCCGACCGCTTCGGACTTCAATTGGGATCGGCAACACCCATTTGGCTGTAGTTTCAAGCACAGAGAGGTTCCATTCCTCAGGTCCCGGTCCGTTGGTCATCACCATTTCAGAGTGAAGCTGTATTAGAGTAGCAGATAGACAGCCCACCCGTAAACACCATGGCTGGTGAACGCGGGGAAATTTCTCCCGGGGAAATGTGACTGCGGGACCGTCTGGACAGCGCGTCCTGCGGGGGGGCTGGATGAAAACATGTTCGCCGCGGGATGGATGAAAACACGTTCTCCCGCGCCCAGGCCCATTTAATCATCTGCGTACACGCAAGACCCTCAGACTCAGAAGTTGCAGTGCGGGTTGTACTGTAGCCTCGCAGCGCACCTTGGTTTTCCACTCCTCTCAACCAACGAGGGACCCGTTTTCTCCACAGCTACTCGTCAGCCGTGGGATCTGGAAGAGGCTGCGGACATTAAATCAGTCTAAATCCTCGTGTCATTGAGGAGAGAGCTGGACAGACAGACTCGCTGTGACTGGGTTGATCTTGTTGGTTTGTGGGGGTAATCGCTAAAATCTGGAAAGTCAGTGAGATTCTGAAGCCCGTCTGGAGACTGATGTGACAGAAGTTCTTCTCACACTCTGTGGCATTAGAGAAGTTGTCAGAAGTTGGCGTCCAGTGGTTTTAAGCAGTGCATCGGGCTATCTGGATCGCTTGAACACATGAATAGTCCAACTTGGCCAAGAATTAAAGGGTCTGAAAATATTTGTTAATTATTTCTAAGACGTGTCATTTGTCTGGTTTGTTATGACAGGTTGACAGAGAATGCAAGCATGTTTCAAGATGTTTGGTCGGTTTTTGCTCTGTCTGTCACACCGTCATGCAAATGAACCTCCGCGACTGGTTTGTCTCCACACTGCAGTTCGCTTGTGTGCTGTGACTCATTGCCAAAGCTCCCTGGGCACAGCCTGCCATTAGCTGTCGAAAAGCTCTGCCGCACGTGCTCTCTTTTTGTTTTTAACGCTGCAATTTGGTGAGCAACAATTAAGCTCTGGTGGCTGAAACCCAGACCCTGAGGTCATTCGGTCTTGGATGTGAAGACGGCGCAGTGTGTATCCAACGGTGCCACCGGGTTCAAAGAGTGTCTGCGATTCAGAACGAGAGGTCAGGGATCAAGGAAGGGGTCACGGGGCCATGGTGGCGTGCGCACACCTGCTCATCGGGGTGGGGGGGCGGGGGGGTCTCTGGAGCAGAACAGATGGTTCCCAGATGTTTGTGCGGAGACACTGCAGCAGCCTTGACCATCACAACGCGGACCGGTGAGACCATACATGGGGTGACCCCCCCCCTTCAAAAAACGCCGTTCAGAATCCCACCACGCTGTCTCAACACACTCCACCATACATGGACCTATGCAAAGCTCTTGGGGGAAGTAAAAGCCCTGATTTACATTGTTTTGAAAGGATTTTAAGTGGGGAGATTCTTCGAACGGGGGGGGGGAAATGCCTGATGGAGGACTTCATCTCAGAGTTCAGTTCATGGTCAACAAAGAACGAGTTCACTCTGTGAAGTCTTGAAAAGATTGGTACTTTTGAGGATTTACTTTTGAATGGCAGTATAAGAAATGGTAATAAATTGCGATGTCAGTTGTACAGCTGAAGTTTCACTCTGTGGAGAGAAGTCCCCACATTGCCAGTATAATAGCAACTGGAATGTATAAACTTTACTTTTGAATGGAAGCATCTGGAAAAAGAGCAAGACCCTTTTCTTTCAGTTTTACCATCAGTCTTTCCCCCCATTACTATTCTCGGTCAGTCTCTGTTCTCTCTTTTTCAGCCCATACACCTGGTTTCATTGTGGTTAAAAAAGAGTTATGGGAAGTCATGTATTAGAGCCAAAGTATGCTTTTCTTATGGATTGTTTTGGTTGTGTCTCATGTATTTCTTAAACCCGAAGGTGATCATGGAAAAACTGACTCCGGCTCCGTTTTTTTACAAAGGTTGTACTGTGAGATGAAACTACAGTGGCTATTCAGTCAGTCTAACAGTCGTGGTCAGTCATGGCCAAAGATCAAGGCCATTACATCACTGCTTACCATGATGAAGCTGTCATGTGTCCAGTCAGTGGAAACCTGGACCGTTCTCCAAACATGACAGCATTTAGCTGGCACATACCCAGCCAGAGGGCAGAGGTGCTGTGTAAGCTGGCAGCCGTCTGACCTCTGACCCTGCTCTGTCTGCCTCTGGGACAAAAGACCCATTCATACCCCCCCCCACTTTGGAAAACCCCCCAAAAGTACTCAGTTTTAAACTGGTAATCCTGGTAAAAGTACTCCTTTACTCGGTTCGAATTTGTTGAAACGATCTGGGCTACCATTATTGTTATGGGAGAAAAGAAAATGTTATAGTAGAAGTCAACTTAAGTAATAGATGCCAAGAGTTTATAGGAACGTGCCAGAAACAAAAGAAACGGTTTATGGCTTCACTGTCAATAGGTGTCTTCTATCCAGAAACTTCCTTAAGATTCCATTCACCTGTCCCACACATTGCCTTTCTGTTGTTCTGTTAAATCTGGCACTTGTGAACTGGACAGTGATATCGATGGCTCCAGGTGGGTAGTGGAGGTACTCAATTTGAGTCCCTGAATTTTACGATTGGCTTCCATTTCACTCACAAGGCAACATTTTGGGCCCCTCACAATATGATGATGTAGAGTTTCAACTGGGATGACAGGGACAGGAAATTAGTAAAAATGTAATCCGGCCTTCCTGGAAATAAAAAAAAAAAAGTTATGCCATCATCTTCCACAAATGGAAAGTTCAAATAAATCAAATCAAATCAAGTTATTTGTTCAATGGATTTGGACATTGCCTATGAGGGATTTGTTGTTTGATAAAATGTGATGTTTACGATTCAATCATATTGAAATACAGCATTTTATTATTAAAGGGGACTTGGAATGAAAAAGCACTTTCTCCTTGGCTTCGTCAACGACAGTCTGTTTCTACGGCTGCTCCTTTGGGCAACTCTCATCCCAAGCCTCTCCATCCCGCTCCATTTGCATCGGCTTATCCTTGACATCTGATGGCGTGACGATGGAGGATGTCTGTCGTCCATGTTGATGTCTGGAGCCCACAGGTTCTTCGTGACGGAGACGGGGGGTGCGTGTGATGTACCGAGAGAGGGCGTGAGATGCTTGGGAGAGTGGACATCGCTGGGATGAGCTGCGTCTGAGAGCCGGGCTAATGGATGCATCCCCTGGGCTCGTTCAGGAATGCGCCCAGGCATTACCAAAAGAAACTTGGTGTCATCTGTCTTCGGTCCCCGGGGAGGGGAGGGAAAATATTGTGGTATTCTCACCCCCCCTCGCTCTTGTTTTGCGCTGTATGTGTGGGTGCACGTTGCCGCGGGTTCCTGCTGACGATTCCCAATCTGTCTGTTCTCTTGCATATGTCTTTAAGTGCACGGAGAAACGCGTATCGATACTCTCGCGCCGATCGGTAATCTCCAGCAGACGGGCGGTCAGCGTGCTTGACCCGCGGAGGAGACGGGCAGTCTGGGAGGAGATAAGATCGCTCGGTATGAAATCAATTCACGTTTTGACCCCTGTCCTCAACGTGTTGGCGTGCAAAGGTAAAAATGTGAGGTATTCGGGAGAGAAGTGAAGTTCACATTGAGTATGTTGCCACGGAGGGTTCATCGGCCGATTGGAGCTTTGTGGGGTCAGAGGCCGCATGTCTGCCCGAGGAGCAGCCCCCCTCCCATCATCACAGTACTGTGCATGAACTCAATGCCACGCTTTTCGAGGCCAACGGAAGCTTTTCACAATCGAGCATCCTGTCTCACCTTGTTCTCAATGAACAGTATCGGGGAAAGCCTTTTCCTGTGTACTGAGAGGGGCGGGTCCAAACGGAGGCATGGGTTGTGAGCATGAGACACGGGAGTGTTTCAATGGTGGTGAGTGGACACCACTGGAAAAAAAAAAAGGGCCTTCCTCTGGGGCAGTGTGTGTGTGTGTCTGTGTGTGTTTCTGTGATATGCTGTCGTCTGCTGAGGTCACTGTCTTCCATGTGGCCACCTCCCTCCCAGACACAAACATGCGCACTGTACAAAAATGCGCTCATATTTTTAGAGAATCGATTGCCTTCACGCCGACACCACATAAATGCGGTTGTATGCAAGAGCTGGAATTTGGAAATGGAGGGGAAGGGAAGGAGGGAGGGGGAGGGAGGGAGAGAGAAGGAGAGTGAGAGAGAGAGAGGGCTGCAATGTCAACAGCTCAGTCAGCTGAAATCCAGCAGTGGGCTCAGAGACTCACAGAGCCCTCGCCGAGCAGACGAAAAGCAGCGCCTTCAACTGGGAGACATCGTCAGACTCGGGGAGAGGCATGGACGGGGGCCACCAAACACCCGACACCCGATCCGGACACCGATACTTGCAACCCTAGCCGGGCACTGTGATTATACGCCACGCTCAGCCGTTACCGAAGCGATCCCGCCGGGACGGCCGAGTCCCCGACGTGTCCGCGTTGTCGCGATTGGAGAGGAGGACGGCGTTTTACGGCATTTGTCGTTCCCACTTCACGACGGCGGCTTCATAGGCTAGGCTGACGACCACATGAAACCGCTCTGGGACGGAATGAATGCGGACGGATGAAAACGATGTTCCACACACGCATCATCCAGGTCAGTCATCCCGGGACATCAGCGGCGAGGTGTCATTCGCTGCAGCGGCGGTTACGACGGCGACAACTGTGTGCCACACGTGCAAGGGGCGCGAGGGGAAGTGCTACCGCAAAACGCACGGGTCTTGAATTCTGCGGGCATCTCTTGGCATGGAGCCATTTAAAAGCGTTCGCCGCTTTGAGTTCCTGTCGTCATCCGTTGAGCGGGAGGGAAGGCGTAGCTGCGAAGAGGGGAAGAAAAATCGACAGTAATTCAAGACGCCGGTGCCTTCCCCCATGGTGCATCCCCATGCGTGCTGTTGCAAGATTTGATCTTGGCGTCGCAGCGGTAATCACGATGTGGGTTTTGGCCGTTTCGTCTTTCCTCCGGAAACCGTTTCAGTCCAGGGGTCGACGTCTGCTGGGTACCGTTTGGTGCTGCGATGGGAAAAAGACTCTCCAGGGCCAACGTCGCGTTCAGGAAACCAAGGGGAACGGGGCCGTGCCACACCTAATGGACGCTGATCGTCTCCCTGTAACGGAGCGGCGACAGCTAATCGAATGAATCCACTGTTGATTGGCAAAAAAAACCCAAAACGGACAGCCATCTCGGTCATCAATAAGTCAAATCTTTTACACCTCTGCTTCATGAATGTGACCGTTTTCTATGTTTCTCTAGTCCTCCAGGATAGAAAGTTGAACGTTGTTTGTTCAGGTGAAGGCCAAAGCAAACCTTTTGAAGACCTTGTTTTGGCAACCTTCCCTATTTATGCACCAACAACTAATCAACTAATCGAGAAAATGATAGACGGATTGACTCCAAATATATGAATTTCCTGCAGCCCTGTCCTGTGGCTCATACATATCCGTGGCACGTGTTTGAAGGTTTAGCAGCCAGCGAGGCTCGTTTACCGGAGTCAGAGGTCCGTGTGCCGCGTGTGGCGTTTTGTCTCCGTTTCCTCTGCTCTCTGCTGGAAATCCTAAAGTGCACGGGGGTGGGGGTCACGTGGAGTGACATAGCTAAAAGATTCATTGCGCCGGGGAGGGCTCCAACGAAGGAGTCGATGCCTGGCTGGCGGGCAGCGCAGGCCCGGCGCTGCCGTCGGCACTCTCGGGGCTTTTTCATATTTCATCGGGCATTACGGATGCATGAGCGGCTCTCACGGGATTAGAGGAGGCGACAGTCCGCCTTTTATCGCTTCGGCCCGGCCGGCTCCTCGTCAGGATTGAGAGAAGCAGATGAGGGCCTGTAAAGCCGCTTAAATGCCGCTGATTGGTCCGGTCTTCCCCTTAAGGGTCGACCGTCGTGTTGTGTTTACAGTGGCGCAGTTGCGGCGTCCGAGGAGGGACACTGGCGTTCAGAGGTTGTTTTTTTTTTTTTTAGGAGCGCAGTTCATCTCTGTCCCCTCTCGCTGGAAGTCCCCCCCGCATCGAATGTGTGTCAAATGGCACCATTGTATTTGCACCAGTGACACACTTTCCGGGGCTTACGATGTGTAAGCATATCTCCTCTTTACAGTGACTCAATTCAGCTCGGCGTCACTGCGGGCTATTTATAAGGAGAAGAAGAAGAAGAAGGAAAAAAAAAAACCCCTCCGGTCACTTCAGAGGCCTATGCATCGACATGGCCGTCCTAATACAGCCATGCGGGCATTACCCAGGGGTCCCCTGTCCTCTTTGGAGCAGCTGTTGACCTCTCGCTCAGGCAGGATTAATAGCTTAACAATACACAATATGGAGCGCCGCGGTCTGCGCTGTGGCACGGATGGACAAGTCGGACCTGGAAAATGATAAGAATCAGCCTATTGACACAGCGCAGTGTGAACGATATGAAGGTGAAAAGATGATGGGAAGATGAAAACACGCCGAGGTCAAGCGCCCATTCTCCCTTTAGCGTGGTGCTAGCCGGGCCCGAGCTCGTACTCTCTCCTAATCTGAATATGGACAGGATAGTACATCTGCGGTGGGGCCGCAGCCTTCCCGTGCGAGATGAGAGAATGATTTCGCGCGGCAGGGTGGCGCTTTGGACCCTCGACGGGAAGGGGGGTGTTGGATTTCGTTCCAGGCCCGGTCGGAATGCCTCGCCCGTGGAATGCGGCGCGACTGACTTTCTTCTCGTTCCCAGTATTAATAGCGCAGTCGCTCGAGCCCCCCCCCCCGACGAGCGGCAGCCGTCTCCGGCGGGAGAAATGGGTCACGCCGGGTCCGATCCCTCTGCCCCCCCCCCCCCTCCTCCGCCCCTATTGACGCGACCTCGTTTGTGAAGCCGACGCTTCACATCTGCATCGTTCACGCGGGTGACCCCCGATGTGGCACGATATGAGAGCGGTGACTGGGGGCATCACCGGAAGGTCCCCCGCCTGTGTCGTCCGCTTCCTTCGGCTCCTGTGAAGGGGCCTGGACGTGTTTGCGGTAATTTGTTTGGATCAAAACCAAAAAACAAAACAAAACAAAAAAAGCCTGAATGTAAAAGTTGCGCGCACGCTTGTAAGAAAGCCCTGGCGTTTCATGTGGTTTGCTCCGCTCTGAACGTTCCAAACATCAGGAAATGTCTTTTTTTTGTTTTTTGTACGAATCAAGCTAAATGAAATGGGTATTAATGACATCCCTGGAGGATTGGAAACATCGCCCCACCCCCCCACCCCCCCACCCCCCCACCCACCCCCCCACCCACCCCACCTCCTATTTTTCCAGTGGGTTTAGTTGAGGCTTTTCCTTTTTATGGGTGGGATAGGTTGCTGTGCGTCATGGCTCCATTAAATTTAACAGTGCTTATATGTTTGCTCTGAATCAGGGAAGGGGCCAACAAGGCCTCTGAGAATGCCCGGAGGCTTACTGTGAAAGAGTTCACTGTCACAGGTTTGTGTCACAGTTTGTGACGGGATTTTTGAGAAAACCTGATGTTGATGATGTGGTTGTAGCCTCTAGCCTTGGGAGTGTGCTGTGACAGGCTCCAGCGGAGCCCTGCCATCTTCTTGGTCAGGTAGGAATGAAGTCGAGAAAATAAGTGAATGAGCAGCCTTATTGCAGTTGACTCCTCAGTGTTAGAAACTGAGGGAAACTGAAGTTTTCCCGAAGGGCTGACAGCCTCGCACACAGGATTCCTAAACGGTGTCCGGTCCGGGGAGAGACTACAAGTAATGACTCTTTCCTTTTATTGGCCGTCTGACCAGAGCTCTTTGTAAACACGAGGAAATGAAATGTGCCCTTGTGTCCAAGGTGATTGCTTCTGACCACGGCTGATGCTTTCGTTGCCCTTTGTGTGTCTATCTGTGTATTTTAGGATGGCAGAATTCTGCAGGAAACTGCTCCGCCGAGTTTTGCAAAGTGGTGTCACACTGGAAGATGCCATTAAGGTGTTGGAAGTGGCAGCAGTTTCAGAAGTGTCATTGGCTTGTGGGGTCTCTCGGTGCAAGTTTTTACCACTGACTCCGACGGTCTTGCCACAGGCTGTACGCTGGCAACACAGTCTGGAAGCGTGGCTCCCAGGCGGGACAGCTGAATGGACTTTCAGCTGTCCCGTCCGCGCAGCTTCGCCCTATCTGATTGCAGGCCAGAGAGGAAGCGATTGACGGAGAACATAAGCAAAGGAATGAGGGAGGTTTGGACGGACGGCTCAGAATTTGTGTGTGTGTGTGTGCGCGCGCGAGAGAGAGAGACAGCGATGAGACGGTGCGGGGAGCGGGGTGGGATTCTGATCTCGTGTCTACGCCGTTTTCCTGGAAGATGCACGTAGGCAAAGCGGCATAGACGCCTCTTATCAGTGGCTGCCTTAAACCCTCAGAGGGACTGTCCACGAATTTGGTTTTGAGCGAGTGCTTATCTTTATTACTGACACGCAACTTTTATTGCGCCACAGTTCTGCCAGGAATCACGGGAGATCCATCCAATCGACAGCTCTGAGAGTTTGTCTGCGAGGAACTTTAGGTTTGGAGGAGCTGGAACAACCACGCAAAGGCCGCAGTGGCCTTCCCTGTCGGGCCCCCAGTAGAGGAGTCCTAGGCAAAGCCCCATGACCGGTTTAAAAGCATCCCATGCATATGCATGCTCATCTATTATCGGAAGTGCTTTGTATCCGGCGCTACAAAGGCCAGTGGTCCCGGGGGTAAGCTGGAGCCCGTCCCAGCTCGCATAGCAACCCAAGCGGGGGATATACATCGCGGGGCACGTCTCCAGGACATCACAGGGAGCACGTACCAGTTTCCAGCGGACCTAAACATGCACACAGGGGGAGAAGTCGTCGCATGCAAACGTAGCGCGGAATAATAGCGGCCCGGCCTCTGTCAGCTGAGCTAGTTTGTCGGCGGAGGCCATAAGTGGCTGCACTGAAACGGGCGACTGATGTCACGCCTCAGGAATGCGAGTCACTGCGTGTGTGTGCGTGTGTGTGCGCGCTACCATTAGCCCTGCGTGTGCAGTGCGTTTATAGATGATCCTGCCAGCTGTTAAACATTGCCGAGATATCGCTATCTCTTCGAGCCGACCACCCATGCTGCCGAAGCGCACCTGACGCGTGGATGAAGCCATTTTGTTAAGTGTGGGAACGGACCAACCGAAAGCATATGCGCATCAGCGTGCCGGACTCCAGGCCTCACTAATGCAAGTCATTAGCGCCTCGTGCTGTGAACAGGAGGGGTAGGATGGGGGGTAAGATGTGTTTCGACGCCGCCCCGAGGCCTGAGGCAGTGGGACCGTGGGTGGGCCACGGATCCGGCAGGGTCCATGGGGGAAAGTGCGTGTGCAGTGTCCCAGGTGATTTTGGCCCGCAACCAGGGAATTCACAGCTTTAGGGATCGACCCGTTGATCAAATCACAAACGTGGAGTGCTTTTCCAGTCACCGTTGAAGAGCAGCCTGGCTCTCCGCCCGGCAGCCTCTGCCTTTGGTCTGTGGGCCGGCACGCGAATAGGTTAACGCTGAAGTGCTGGAAAGCACTGCGCGTGCTCTATTTCATCGAAGGGGGCACGTTGAGGGCAGCAGCATTCAGATGATGGTGCTGCTCCATTATGTTTACTCGGTGTAAATCAGAATGTCAGACCGCTCCGTGGAATAGTTGCACGGACTCTACAGCTATTGCTGCACAACTGTACAGATCGCGTTAGTCCTAACTGAGCAGGATTCTTCCACACCGAAGCATCGTTATCCCCACATTGTTCTGATAGGGGTCCTAAACTGACAGCTCGATGCATATTCAGTGCTATGAACCAGCCCGAAGATGACGACAACCGACACAAAGTGGCATGCTCTGAAGGAGCGATCCAGCGGCGTTATGGTCTCCTACTACGGCGGAAATGTGTCCATCGGTCGGGCATTGGGCATGCTGCTTCCACGGCAGAGCTGTCCCTTAACGGTCATTTCCACAGTCGCTCACCGCGAGCGAGCGTGTTGGTGACGCACAAAGGCTACTCTGTGCTCGTTTCTGCCCGCCTGTCACTCTGCTCTCCGCTCTTTCCTTGACGTACGACGGGTGAATTCACTGACGATATCGATATCAGCGATTGGAAATGATCTACGTGGTTAGAGGGATCGATATAGAAGAACCTTTGAGTCGGATGAACATTTCCGTGAGAAAAATCCAGTTAAGATCTCAGTGAAATTGCTCAGTCGGTGGAGTTATTTCGGTTCAGTATCTTCTGGCGTGTTCTTCCCAGAGCCACGCGATCAAAACAAAGCAAAACAAAACCTCCTGAGAGTAGCGTGACCACATTCGAGAAGGACGTGATGGTGATGTGGTGAAAGGTGCGTCCGAAGCGCGCCGATTCCCTGGCTGCGGTCAACATCGTCGCTGTAAGGTCAAAGGTCCACGTTGCGCGTTGAAAATGCCCGCATGCATATGATTTTCACGCTCCCGCTGCCTCTGTCAGATTTCAGATTCAGAATGTGGCCTCATGTGGCCCGGGATTATTGCCGGGAGCTGCTGCTGTTATTCTGGATTACTCTCTGACATCATCAAATCGAAAGCACAAGGAGATTTTCCTCCTTGGACACTCCTTGGAGCTCCTTATTAGGCTCTCCTCTTTCCACCCGATATACCTCATGCCTCATATTCACTCGTTGAAACGAATCGTTGTATGCCGATACGCTCGGGCCTGCGACGCGGGTTCCTGTCCAGCCCTGCTGCAGTTCATCCCCTCCGGAAGCGTTGTTTCACTCGCCGTCAATGAAACGAGAAAGGCATGAGAACGTAGGAACTAGGGAGGGAGATGTGCGGAGCAGGCATTTCGTTTGGTCCAAATGTGTCCATTCAAAGAGGACGGGAAAACAACGGGAGCTTGATTTGTATCCGAAGAGATTCTGAAAGCCTGTTGATGTGTAGCAGATGTTTGGGGGGGGGGGGATTGAATTTCTGCAGTCGCAGATGTTTGGGAGCCCGATCTAGATATGCACTTCATACTGCACATTCACGCTCAGAATCCTCTCCACTGCCGCCTCCTTCTCCTCTTCCTCCCACCCTTCCTCCTCCTCCTCCACTGACCTACTTCCCAGTGCCGGGATGAGGCGATGAGGTAGCGCGCTGAATGAAAAGTGGCAGGAGTGTCTCTCCCCATCCCGTACTCCCTCCCTCCCTCACCTTCATCTGTGTGTGTGTGCGTGCGTGCGTGTTTGTACTTGGCCGCTCTCCACCACCATGGAACACGGGGCCGTGTGCTCGTGAGCGCTCAAGTTGGCGCATCTGAAGCTTGAAACGCTGCCACGTCACACTGCAAAGTTGCGCTCTGCACGTCCCTGACCGTGCAGGAAATGGAGGCACGCTAGTCTGTTGTGTTTACATTGCGCCCATTGCTGTGTGTGTGTGCGTGTGTGTGTGTGTGTGTGTGCGTGCAGCAGTGACAAAAGTCAACGCACTCCTTGCTGCGCAGATGGGTCCGATTAGCAGCATTTGGTCGATCCACGGGCTTGCGCTCTCTCCGCGATGGCTTCCCCTCGCAACGCAAGCGATACATCCATCTGTTTCCTCAGCTATGAGAGAGGGGGGGGGGGGGTGGGGGGCGAGGAAGTCAGACCGGGGGAGGCCTTTCGCAGTTTTCCGTGTCACAAGCGTCGAGTGTGACAATTCGCCGACAGATGGGGGGGGGGGGGGGGGGGGGGGGGCGCGAACGCGGAGGGCGCAGTTGAGGTGGCGAGGGCGTTGAGGAAACCCGAGGCAAAGCGATGGTTTGACGTACAGTACGTGGGTGGCCCCCAGGCCGACTTTTTAGGGTGGAGGACAATCCCGGCTGCCGGGAGAGATTAACCCCGGCCACTGTTGTGAAACACTCCTGAGTGGATGGTGGGGATTTGAAGTACGCGTTGTGTAAAAACAGTCCATTTAACATTAGTTGCGTTGCGGGGTGAGAGGTGGCCAGATGGACTTTTACAGCTCAAGCATTTGGGAGCAGGAGGTTTAATGTCTGTGGCGTGGCGCATTAGCTGGTCTTTTGGTTCTGGTCAGGGTGGATGAATGGCAGATTGTGCTGTCAAAAGGAGACTTGCGGAGCAGTCATGCGTCTTTCACTCCGACAGAAGTTATGGATTAGCATTTGCAATAGCTTTGGTTCACTGTGTTGGTATGAGAATATAGGGTTGCGAAGGGGTTGAAAATGTCCACATATGTATATACAAACATATATCTGCGTGTGTGTGTGTGTGTGTGTGTGTATTTTCCGGCCTACTTTCGCTGAGCAGGTGTTGGATGTTGGCCAGCTGAGCTGGTGCTGAGTGACGACTGGCAGCACGTGGGGCTCGGTGGCCAAGCAAGAGTGTCAACACAGACACACACACACACACACACACACACACACACACACACACACACACACACACACACACACACACACACACACACACACACACACACACAGGGAGGGATGGACCTACTTTGTGAGGGAGGCAGTTAGGTTGTGGATTTTTGCATCGTTGTAGAGGGTAATGGAAGCGTCATGCTTTTTTATGCTCCCTTAACATTGGATGTGGAGCATCCTAGACAGTGCTTCATTCGCTTCAATGACATCGAGCGTACAGTATCTGAAAGAGGACAGGCCCGTAGTTTTTCAAAAACATCATAAATTATATGGTTTAGCACTTGTACAGAGATGTCTTTAGGGCCGATCTCACATTGACATTCCATTCGTTCACTTTTTTTTTGTTAAAATATTTTAGTTTTTCCACAGATACTCACCGAAATTATTTTTGCATGTTTTCTTAAATCAATTAGAACATTTTAGTTATGATCATTACAGTCAAAAGATATTATAATAGCTATTATTTTACCAAAGAATTCCATTTCTGGGGAAACAACAAGGGGACTGCATCTGAACATGATAAATAAAATATGGAATGATTGGAATCTTGATTTGTCTTCCCTCGATAAACTGGTTTGAGCTATGCATTTTTTTTAAAGAATTCTTAAGGAAAGCAAGGCGCATACATTAGTGGGCATGTGAATAGCTTGTACGACAGACATTCCTGTAAGGTAGCCTTGCGACAGTCATATCACAGCCTTGTCTTCCAGAGACCAACGCTGCCTGTGCTAATGCGGTCGTTTTTACCATGACTCTGACAGATGCTTGGTGAGCCAGATGTGCGAAGACGATGTCGCAGAGTAACTGAAAATATGAACCTCGTCAGAAAATGAACCGCATAAGTATGAGGGGCTGCCACGTTTTTTTTTCTGTGAAACAGCCCGGTGGTCACGTGTGCCCTCACACACAGCCCCGCTTCTTCTCCTCCGAGAGGGAGGTCTGACTCAAAGAGGCGGAAAAAGCAAAGGAGCAAGAAGACGAAAAGGGCAAAATGGAAATGTGGTGTTTTCTCTTTTCATTTTTTCCCCCCTTTAAGCTCCTGACGAGGGCCCAGCGCATTCATGAAGAATTTACCATCGCGCTATTTTTAGACGCGGCACTGAGAACTCCCAGGCTGAGCAAACGTGCGAGAGAGCGATGGTGGAGGGCCCAGCTCGGTCGGGATTCAGTGAATTGTGGCTGGTCATAAATTCTTCCTCTGCCGCGTTAAACCGATTAATGCCAAGTTACCTTTACTCGGTTCGGGTTTTGCAGGTCTTTGCCCTCACAGGAAACTCCTTTTTCTTTTACTTGATTTCTAGTTTTTGAGGAATCCAATCGTAGAAACGTATTAAGTGGTACACGATAAGTACCATGCAAACAGTCTCACAATAGATGTCTGTGGGTTACACTGACTGAGTGTTGAATGTCGTGGAGCGCATTTTTTAGGGTCTGAATGTTCCTTTGCTTTTAGTTCCTAGCGGGTTAGAGTTGAAAAGTTGTCCTGTTGAAATACAGAGGCTATTGAAATACATGACCCGAATTTGGATAGTTGTTTTTTGTCACGACCCAACGAGGAGGGTGAAAGAGCCGATCCTGCTGATTCACACTTCTGGCGGCTCGGGCGAACAAGCGCCGCGGACTTCTGAGCTCGTTTCGAGCGCAAACAAACGGCTCTGAAATTGATTTGCCGGTCACGCGCGCCGGCGGCATTCGCGCGACGGGCTCGGGGTCGTTCACTCACAAACGCGCGAAAAAGCCCCGTTGCGTAACCGAGCGTCTTGGCGACCGCTGTGGGCGTGAGCTCGCATTGTGCGGGCGAGCCCTGCGGTCTGCGGGACCTGACATGGCGTGAAGAATGCGTTCCTCGCGCAGTCGGGACCACCCGTGTCCTTTTTGTGGCGGCTGGGGAAATCCTCCGGTGTCCGAGTCTATTCAGCCCCCCCCCTCCCCCCTTTGTCCCTTCTCCCGTTGCGATGGGCGTCGGTCGCCACTGTGTGTAAACACGCGCGGCGCTCTGCGCCCCGCAGGTCTGCGCAAGCGACACCATTGTACCCTACGGACAAGTGGTCCCTTTGTCTGGGCGGAAGAAGCAGCCGACGTGACTGCAGCTCCAGCAGCAAGAGCGTCTCGACCCAGACACACAGCAGGAAGGAAAAGTGCGAAGGGAGGCCGGCTTGGTTTGATATAGGGTGGCGTTTCTTGTCACCCTACGGGGTGACATCGGGCTGCATGGTGTTTGGGGAGACGTGCAAAACGTGACGACGCTTTCAAGTACGTCGGTTGTGACGCGACTTTGTGATATAAACAAACACTTATGTCGGAGAACCGTCTCCAAGTTCGAGACGATATGCAATGCACTGTCCGCGCAGTGGAAAAGCACCTTAGGTGCAGTGGGGAGACTGGGAATGGACTGCATCGGCGCTGGTTCGGGGTTTTATCACCAGGTTCACACCGGTGTGTGTCGGCCGGAACACCACCTAAGGCCTGATTTCCAGAGGATCCAAAGAAGCAAGTTAAATGCTGCTCTCGAACGAACAGGTCAAGTGTGTATGTGTGGTTTCCTATCAAAGGAATAACAAATATGCAAATACACAGGTAAACTCCTTCCTCAAAGTAAACTCTTTTCTCCCTCGATCAGTACCATCCTAGCCCCTAACTAACATATTAATAAAAAGATACACATTCAAACAGGCACTGATCGGTTAAGCTAATGCTACAGCTAGCATTAAAGGGAGCACATACTGAGGGCTAACACGAAGCATTTGAACGACTATTGCTTTAGCGACACTAGTATAAGAGATTAATAACACACATGAATATACACTCACGTTTCATTCACGGACACCACTTGTGGTAACTCCAAGAAACTTTCTCTCCTTTTCCATGCTAACTTTCTCTGCTGACGGCCGGAACACAGCACTTTCTCCCTCAGCTATTACTAGCCAGCAGGGGGAGCTGCTCCTATCTGCTCCACTATACGCTCTGACCGCATCACACCCTCAGTACGCTGACTGACTAGTACCTGTTCTTTTTATTGTCCGAGGTTTCGGGTGGAACATGGTGTTAGCACCGATTGCTAACTAGCCGGAGGCTAGCCAACGGGCGAGTAGCGGTAAAGGCTGCTCCTAGCGACACATGACGATAAAGGTGTTATGGAAAAGCCTCATTAAGTCGGAGAAACACTCATCTGCATCCACCAGCCGTGTTGTCGTTGCTTAAAACTGCTGGGCCTGAGTACGCTCTGATCGTGACGTGCTTCAGTAGCACTCCCAAGCAGGTAGGACTCCTCTGATTGGCCAGCTGTATTGACATGCAGAGCATAGTGCACGCTAGCACGCCATTTCTAGCAGTTCCGCGCCGTCTTTGCGCATGGCACATGTTGAAATGTCGACAACGATTCACTTGTGATGCATTGCGTAGCCCCAATAGAACCGATGTTGTCGGCACCTCTGTAACCCGTTCCCTGTCCCGTCTCTCCTCTTCTCTGTCTTCCAGATCATGCCCCCTAGATAGCAGCCTGCGGCTCGCGCTCCCTCTCCTCCGCCCTCCCGCTCCAGCGCCACCACTGCCTCTCACCCCGCCGCCCGCCGCCATGCCGCCCAGGAAGAGGACGCGGCCGGGCCTGGGCTTCCTGTGCTGCTTCGGCAGCAGCGAGCCCCCGGAGATCAACCTGAAGGACAGCGTGCCCCTGCAGCTGCTGGAGTTCAGCGCCCCCATGCCGCCTGCCGAGGAGCTGCACGCCCGCTTTTCCGAACTGGTGGTACGTGAGACCCCCCCCCCCCCCCCCCCCCTGTCCCGCTGAACTGTCCGAGCTCAGATGCGCTGGTCGACAAATGAAGCGACCGCGAGAACATTTCCCGTTGGCCCGAGTCCAAGCGAATCAAGTCGTTTCTGTCTGGCAATCCACTGCGCGGAAGTGTCTTGCGAACCGCATATTGTAGATCTCCGCAGTACTCAGTGCTCCGATTATTTCCCTTTTCCTTCCTCTGCGTCCTGTTTGCTAAGCCACCCAAGCGGGATTGGGGAAAGGAAGTGGTAAGGGACAGGAAATGGAAAGGCCCGGATCTGTCTCGATCGCTTGTTGTGTCTCTCTCTCTCTCTCTCTCTCTCTCTCTCTCTCTCTCTCGTCGCCTGCAGGATGCGTCTCTCCTCCGGCCGTCAGAATCGATTCTGGAGATTTGGGAAATTTCATTCACTCTTATTGAGACATTTTTTTTCCCCCCCTAAGTGGTGATGTTTTCTAAATTTATCCAACTTGCTCACCTGATTTGACCTGCGATTTGCGTTGCAAATTTGGCTCGTTTATCATCACCGTGACTGCGCGAGATTATCCTCAGCTGAGGCTCATTCATCACCTGAGAAAAATGAGAAAAAAGGAAAAAAGCTTGGATGGCAGCGATTTCAGCTGCTGATCAGTGTATCTAGATGGGAGCGGCTGAGGAGCCGTTCTGTTGTGTCACAGATTCAGTCATAGCTTCAGTTCAAGAGCTTGGTCGACTCACTTGATGGCCTACACGGCTTGAAAAAAAAATGCATATGTGAGTTGTCATTTAACATGGAGAAAAAGCCAACAGAGCTGTGTAGTAATGGTGGGATGAAATAGAAACCTGCCTTGCCCTGTGGGAGCCTGTAATCACAGTGGGTCCCAGAGATTGAGAGGATTGAATGACCCACATCTTATTTGGGGATAAATATCTGGCGCAGCTGACACAGCTGTATTGGTTAAAACCCGAAAGCGGACAGATCAAAGAGTTTTAAAAGCTAAGAGATGTGGCTTTTTAACCCGGGAGGGAGAGTGGGCCCGGCGTGCTCTCGTCGGATCTGCAATTTGAGAATAGATTATACTTGAGATAGCTGTCCGACGGCCACACATCTGATTGCGTCATGCATTAGCATGCATGTGTTGTCTTGGGGGATATTAAAACGGCATTAAAACATACATAAACAACAACAGTGACTGTCTGATAGGCTGCACAGGTTGTTTGCCCACTGATTTCAGAATCAAATGTTAAGATACTTACATTTCATGAGGATGGTCTCTAGGCAGATGGAAATCCTCACCAGTTACATCACTGAAGAACAGGCAGGCGACTGTCAGGGACCTAACGCGCCCGCCTTGCTTCCCATTAACAGAATAATGTACTTTTCGGTGTTTCCGTGAAGTTTTTTCACATGCCTATGGTATGGTATGCGCGAGGGGCCACGGCTTTTTAGAGATTTTCCCCGTCGACCGTGACGGGGGAACGCGGTATGTAAACAAGCGGTTACGCAACGACAAGTTTACAAGCTGCTACTGAGGCAGCTCCTTCCCCGTCGTCACTGGACGGACTGACATTCGAGAAGTCATCAGTATGCCCTGGGTTAGTGCCATCGTTGGCTGTGTTTACATTAACTTAAGAGCACGGAGAAGAAAGCCCCTACTGTAATTGTGCACGGACGCTGGATTTGCAGAAGACCCTTCTAAGCTGAAGAGAGAGAGAGAGAGAGAGAGAGAGAGACAAAGAGGGAGATTATCCCACTTGGGTCAATAATGGCAGCTACAGCTTCCTGTGGGTCCTCCAGAGGCTTCATATCTGACTTCCTGCCATCTTGCCTGACTCTGCTCCGGTTTCCTGTCTGGCCCAGACACTGCTCCATGATATATATACACAGCGTACGTCTGTGCTCGCAAAAATTCATAGGAGTCGCCGCGTCCTCTTTGTGATGAGTCAGCCAGTAACCATTGCCAGCCTCCTGTTTCGCCCCTTGACCGCGTCCGCGATAATGCCGGCCTCAAGCAGCGAGAATTGGTGTCGGGAGTTAGACAAAGGAGGGCAAAAGAAGGGAGGGATGGATGGTGCACATCCTGAGGGCGTCCGGTGTGGAGGAAACCCAGTCGCATTGGCTCAGAGGGCGGGGAACATTTCCATTCTCTCTCGTTACGCAACGCATTTTTGATTTGTGTCCTGCTCCGAAGTCACACTGGAAGGGAACACTGAGGGAGAGTTAGTGTCCTGGAGAGTCCAATTCTCGTGGAAACACCGGTTTCAAGTGAGACCGTCGCGGAGAGCAACTCGAAGTCATCTGGAGTGGGTGCCCTGACGATGGACAGCCGGGTGATTACTCAGAGAGGCTGGATTAAGACTGTCCCGCATTACGAGTCAGGCAAGGAAAGAATGAGGCTCTCGCACAGAGGGGTGGAAGCAGACAGCGCGGATAGAAAGAGAGGGGATGAGAAAAAGGCAGAGGGAGCTCCGCACACTAATCGGATGTCTGCCAGCACTGTACTCACCAGATGTTGGCCTAGTCGACCTGATTCAGTTGCGCCAGTTTGGCTCGATTTGCTGTACATTATATCCTCTTTCATCTCAACACTCAATTTATTGCAGATGGATGAAAGTCCAGGTCTCCCTATTTTAATGATCCGAAAAGCAGTTCGCGTACAGGCAAGGGACGCCACGTTTTGGGAGGGGAACGGCTCAGTGACGTACTGCCCCCCCCCCCCCGAAAGTGCCTGATTTTGTCGGATCCTGCGTCCACTTACCCGACCTTTCAAAGCATTCCCCACCGAGTAGTTCAGCGTGCGTGTTAAGTTCGGCCCCCTCGCGAAACGCCCCCGCACGTTTTGACCACATGCAGACGTTTCCACATTCGACACCACGTGTTCGCTGTCCCCGGACAACCTCACACTCCGGCTTCCTTCCGAGGCGGGACGGTTGCCGCTTTTGCCAACCGGACGGCGACCGTTGTGAAACGTGCGCGACAACTATCGAGCATCGATAAATGACCTAAATATGAGAGCGATTTCGCGTCCGGACGACGTAAGGCCTCCGGGGCGGTTTGCTCTGCTGGATAGAATAAAGCTGCCAGACTTCACACAACGGTTCGAAAAGGCGTCCAGGAAAACAGAACTCCAAATGGCACATGTGCTCCCCGATGCGATCCATTAGCCTGGAGTTGTCTTTGATCGTTGCGTCTAAATCGGGGGCGTTGGATTCATCTGCGTGGCCTGCCTTTGAAAGCAGGTTTTTTTTTCCCAGACATTCACTCAGATAGGTTGCGCGTTTTTGACATGGGCGTAAATTGTTAGCGCGAGGAAACGGGATTGTGGAATTCATTTTGAAAAATCGTTTTTACTTTACTTTATACTTCTTGGTGAAGTGGTACAGGAGTTGCACCGAGTGGCTTCCCGACCCGACTGGACTCCCCTGACTCTCGAGATGTGAGGAACCAGTGGTCCGGCCGGGCGACTGTGGTTGAGAGGTGGTGACTTTGGCACCAATCAAGCAACTGTCAGTGCTGAGGAATCATCTTGAAATCATACGTGAAGCAAAGCAGCTGGAGGCTGACGTTTCCAATCTCAGGAGGAGAGAGACTGAGCATTACAGGGAGAGCGTTACTCTCTTGCCCTGGAGTCAGACACAGAGCGCGTGTTGTCAGCAGAGCTGGAGGGTGACACCTGCCCTCAGCCAAATGAGGCCGAATTGGTCGAGTCAATTCGATTAACTTACCAAAACACAGCGGCGAGTAAACAAAGAGGGGCATTTAACAAACAGCTGAATCGTCCTGTTTGAAACGTGAACGGTGAGGCCACCTGGAGCGGTCGGCGTAAGCCCGTTCTCAGTCGCGGTGCACAATAAACAATCGACTTTAGCTCTTTTTTTTCCCAGCGGGAGAGGGAGCACAGAGGGCGACCTCTCGAGCCCAGCATTATCAGATCGGCTGTCGGGCAACTGAGGCAGCAACCGGGGCGTCCGGATTAGAAAAACATGGGTTCGGCTGTATCGGGTTTCTGTCGTCGAAAGCACACACGTTGAACTCCTCGTGAAGTCGACAAGGGAGACGTGTCGGTCCTGGTTCACGACTGGGGCAGAAGTGTTCTGCCATGGAGGCTCGATGTGCATCTCCAGCCAGTCGACTTGCCGTGCCAGCCACGGGGCCTGCACTGCTCTCTGTTCCACTGTAGTTGTGCCATCATAGGCAGCAATATTGGCCCAAATAAGACACAACCGTGTAAACATGCGTTGCATTACCATTATCCCAATAAGCGTTAAATGACTCATGGAGTGTGCCCCTTATTGGCATGACGCTGACGCCTTGTTGAGGATAAACACCATCTAATGCATTTGCAGACCTTCTGACTAGGCCCCGGGTCATGTCTAAAACAGTGAAGAGGTCGGTTTTTAGGGATGAGGGTCAACATGGGCAATGCATGAAATTTGGAGTTACGTGCAAATAATGAAGGCTTTGGACGCTGCAAACTTAGGAGCGGAGATGTTTCGAGCGGGCATCTGAATACGTGAATATGGTGGGATATGCGCACTCCTCTGAACGGGTCGCGAACAGATCCTGAAAATCGGCTGTTACGGTTCAAAATGCAGGAGAACGCACTCCTTCTGCTCTCCCATTTCCGGTCAATATCTGGACAGGATTTCGCAAACCAGAGACGAAGCTTTGATGTCCGCGCCTCATTTTCGGGGTGGACGGTGGAAAAACGTTGCATGAATGTTGAACCCGTTAGCGAGAATGGTAATGAGCTTTCGCAGGTAGCGCCACGTATTAACAAGGTTGCGATCATGTGTATTCATGCTCCGGCAGTGACACCCCCCTCACTTCATTCAGGTCAGACTTCACGCTGGGGAGAGACATTCACAGCCCCCCTGTGAATGGCGCTTCATAGACTTACGTGTATGTGACCGGATGTCGGTCCTGGACACACACACACACACACACACACACACACACACACATACACACACACATTTCTCAGTAAGGCGGAGCCTCTAAATGTCTCTCGGGCTCCTTTGCGTATTTTCCTGCGAGTTTGCCTTGCTTGGCTCGCCATCGACGGGCGGTACACATTTCCACCCGGCTCTCTACCCCTTCTCTCTCTCTCTAGCCCGGGGGCCAGGGATGTGGATCGATCGAAAAGCTAGCGATTCCGATTCCATCATCGACACTGGGGTGAGAGAATCAAAGAGCACAAGTATTGAAGATACGGATATACTGCTTCAATGTGTGACATTCTGTAGCGTAAACAGACCCCCTGGTAGATGTGCAGAAAAGCCCAATGAGTCTGGCCCGCGTAAAGCACGTCTGAGAAGGCCGCCGGTCCTGAGAAACGGGAAACCGATTGACGGGCTAGGTCGGTCTGTCTGCAGCACAGACGCAACAGACAGCCCGCCGCTGGCTGCCTCATTCCAGCACGATACGGGAAGCCGTCCTGGAGGGAAAGGCGCGCATTTGTTCCCGTCCTGAGGTAGCAGGTGTAACAATATTAGCTTTGGTTTATGTGAATTCCCCGCCGGCGCGCGCCGCCGAGGCAGCACAACGAGAAAACGCAGCGGAGTGGAGAGCGGCTCCGTCTGGGAAGATCGAGGGAGGGCCCGGAGGGGTTTTTCCTTTTTTTTGGGGGGGGGGGGGCGTTTCTGTGGTCAGAGTGAGAGACAACGTGATGTGGATGTGGTGTTGGACCGAGGCTTGATGGCACTGGAGTGCGGGCTTGGAGGAAAGCGGTGGGATGTTGCGTAATCGCGAAGGGAAGAGCCCTCCGGTCTGCGTGACATGTACATTCCTCAACCCAACCAGTGTCCTCATGCTCAACTCCCTCTCTTTTCTCTCCTCTACGACTCAAATCTGACCTCTTTGAACTGTTATTGTTATTACCTGACAAAAAGCAGTATACAGTATACGGTGTGGCAGTAATGGCTGTAGTTGTAATACCACAAACCTGCACGACCTCCTCCTGCTTTGTGACAAGGGTGGGCCAGACAAGAAGGCCGTTTTCAGACACGAACTCCGAGTATTGTCCTATGAATTGGTCTACGGCTTGTACATGGCATGAGCATGTTTATCCATGTTAGAGGTATTCTCACTTTCTGGAAATTCCTCGGTTGAGGTGATTGGCGGACCAGGGTAGAGCCCAAAAGAGGAGGAGGAGGACTCAATGATAATGACTGGGGTTTTTTTATGTTTATATCAATACTACACTGATCGATTTGGAGCCCAGAGATCAGCTCCCATCTGCTCCAGGTCTCCGCGCAATTTCCCCTCCAGCTCCCATTATCGGGCCTTCTCCGAACAGCGGCAACTTGGGAGCGCTGGGGCTCTGACCCGGTGACTGTGATTCACAATCAGTCACTGGATTCAGCCCGCTGGGATGAAAACACCCCGACCGCGGATTTTAAACTCCCTTTGTGGTCCCTGTCTATGCCGGACCTCCTTGGAAGTTCACACCCTTTAGACTTCACTCTCCGTTGCCAAAGGCGGAACAATGCTGCCGCTGGCTGTCCCATGAAAGGAGCGAGAGGTGAGAGATGATGTCATCCCTCATAGTTTTGGAGGCCTCGGAATGCGGGCCACCTCAGCTGAATGGAGGAAAACAAGCCCGGCCGAGGGGCCCCGCCTCTGGCACTGGAAGACATCTTCGCGCCGGGGGAGGGGGGGGGGGGGGGGGGGGGGCGTAATGCCTGACGTAATGCAAAACCATTATGATGAGATTAGTCTGAGCTCGAGCACAAAGCCTGCGCACCGCAGCATCTCTGTCTCCCCCCTGTTCTTTAAGTGCGCGGTTGTTTCGAGAGGCGGACAGAAGCGTTCTTTTTCCATCCTTGCTTCTCTTCCCGCGCGTCTCTCCTCGCTCACTCTCGATTCATCCGCGGCTCTTCGCTGTTCCTCCGCGGCACAGAGGGACTCGTTTCCGGTCCTCATATGCATTTCAAAAGGTGCGGGGGGCTCCGTGTACAAAGCTGGAGAATAGAGTGGAGCAACGGGGAATGTTAAAACCCTCCTCTGACTGCAGAGACCGGCTCCCCGTCAGATGCCACTGTCTGCCAGCGCCGGCTAGAATGCTTCGCTCCACGTTTGTAAAAAAAGCTGCGGTGCCAGACAGGACTGGGGGGGACTGTATCCACGTGGGACGGGCTAATTATAGTGATGTCACTCCCAGTCATCACTTCAAACGGTCTTGATTTCATGTTTGTTCGCAGTGTTTTCACATCGTGTCTGTGATTCTCAATGTGCTATTCAAATCCCTTTGCCCAACGTTTCAAGAAGGCGATTTTGAAGCGCATACTAACGAGCCTCCTCTCTCGTCCCAGGATGAGCTGGACCTGACGGACAAGAACCGGGAGGCCATGTTCGCTCTGCCCGACGAGAAGAAATGGCAGATTTACTGCAGCAAGAAGAAGGTGAGCCCCACTCTGCCCCGCTTTACTGTAAATCGGCCCGGATCTCTGGCCGGGCCCTCACTTGACTGGCTGCCTGAAGCCACAGTTTAGAGCTGCGCTGCCAGCATCCACTGTTCCTGGATGGCAGCTCCCCACTGGAACCCACTCTGGTTCGGCCTCTCAAACCTCTCGTTCCTGCATTGACGTAAATGTGCAAACCTGACGCCGGCCGCATACTGTACACGCACTCTTTATTTTCTAGCCCATAGCGCGTGCAGTATTGCTCGCGGGGCAAACACGCGGAGTACGTGGCCAAGCCCCTGTTTCGAGACACTCAATCTTCAAATCCCTCTCCCAACACTGGGACGAGCGAGGCCCTAGTGCTGCTCGAGAATTGTCAACATACCATAGAGGCACTAGAACATTCTGGTTAGCCCTCTCTTTCACCCCTCTCCGCTCGCCAAAACATCTCTCGCTCTCTTCATGCTCGTCTGCGTGTCTCCAAAATCCACCAGGAAATGACATTGCGCTTGGAGGGGGAAAAAAAAAGGGGGAATTCAGCCCCCCCCCCGGTCACAAAACTCCAAAGCAAATTGAATAAATAGTCATAAGCCATCCCCTGTGAGAGTTTTGTGCTGAAAGTGGTGTTTAGATGGGACCCCGACTTTGTTTTCTCTCCTCCGACGCATGCAATGCTCCTCTGATATGATGAGCTCTGACAACCTTTAAAAGAGAGGGAGAGAAAACACACGCTACTGTGTGTGTGTGTGTGTGTGCGCGCGCGCGCGTACACATGTGCGCACGTGTGCACCTGCATGAGTAAAAGTAAAAGTAAAAAAAAAAAACAAGTTTTGGACCTATATTCAGGCCGGTGTAGGGTTACTGGGAAAACAAAGGGCAATGGAGTTGCGGTGCGTTTGGAGGGATGTCAAGGCAAGGATGGAAGCTGGAGCGGCCCACCAGTTTACAGTGAAACGTAACACCGGTCAAATAAAACAAGGGGGAGGATGAAGCGGTCCTCCTCGCACATTGGGATGACTGCAGGACCGTAACTGGACGTCGCCTGCTTCTGGGATCGTCGGAAAGAGTGCGCATCCGCACGCGCAGACCCGCGCGAAAAGGTTCGGTTTTGTATTCCTACAAAAGAAAAAAAGATTCATTGAGTGTGCCACTGAGGAACGAAAACAATGTTTTACGACTTCACGAGGTTATTGCGTTTGGTTTTTATTAGGATGAGAATCTGTGGAGCGCACGCCTGAGCCGGATTGGGAAGTCGGATATTGTCGGGCTCGGCACGCTCGAGCCCCAAACCGCTCAGGCAGGGCCGCTTCCGCTGCCCGGCGACGACCGCACATTCCGTATACGATGGGTTTTTTTCGTTTTTTCATATAAACTCATAAGAACTGCAAGATTGGCTGTGGTCTGGGAACGTCCACCCACCGCTCGGGCTAATTGAACCACTAAAAGCACGGCCGTCGTCCCGAGGCATTGCAGAAACAGACCTGGCTAGAAACTGCCTCCTGGGAAACAATAGAGGAAGAAAAAACGAGAACAACGATCCTCGGTGGCATCCAGCATAGTGAGGGCGCAAACATGATCAAGCGAGATTTTTGAGGGGATGTTGTCAAATTACTAGTTACGAATAGTATATAGCTGTGAAAAGTTATTTTATTTAAATTCTCAGCTTATAGCAGTCAGCAATGATGTAAGGAAGTTGAGGTAAATGTGCTCTTTGCGTACTGGGACAGTACAGACTGTACAGTACAAGCCTCTAGGCTTTTACATAAGGCAATTTTATCTGCGCATCTGATCTGAGCCACCTTGTCAGGGTTGTTAGCTCATCTGAGAGAGAAAGAGAGAGAGAGAGAGAGAGAGAGAGAGAGAGAGAGAGAGAGAGAGAGAGACCAGAGAGAGAGACCAGAGAGAGAGACCAGAGAGAGAGACCAGAGAGAGACAGAGAGAGAGAGAGACCAGAGAGAGAGAGAGACCAGAGAGAGAGAGAAGAGGGGGAAGGTTTTTTTTTGTACATTTCTTTTTGTGCCCATCCTCATTCATCCGGGCAGGAATTGTCTCGGCAGCCATTTACGCTGCCGTTTGCCCTCATGTGACTGGAGAGGTTCAGACTGAAGAGTCCTTGTCCCGAAGCTCAGGTTTGTAGGACCTGGTCTAACACACACACACACACACTGGATTCAATGTGCACAGGTTAAAGATGAGTCGAGCGGATGAACGTGTCAGAAGCCATACGGAATCCTGCATTGGAGGTGTATTGTGTGTTGTGGGTACTCTGGTGTCTGGGCACCCCTGTGGCACAGAACAGGATGTAACATCCAATTGCACATGATAATCGTTCAGTGCCGGGAGGCAAACGAAGTCTCCTGACTCCTATTAGCAATGCTGCACTGATACACAGGCACACACGCACATACACGCACACACACGCACGCATGCAAACTGTTATCAAGTTGTCAATGATCACACAATGGCCCCGTATCAATGCCAAAACACTTCCAAAACTGGCACTTATGTATCCTATCTTTTCAGTTTCATGTAAAGGGGATTCTCTACAGTGTATGTCAGTTTTTCTGCTCCTGACCCCTCAGTTACACGTAAGCCTCATCATCACACGCAGTCACTTAATCCACGTCGAACATCGTCCGCCATTTTACCTCCGCAGTCCCATTTCACACAATGGAGCACCGTGGCGTTTGCGTGTAAGATGAAAAAAAACATGGCGGTTACTCGCGTATTAACGGGGTCTGGCTTGAGCGCGTTTTCTCTCATAGTTTGTGACGGTGTTCGGTCTACTCAGCTTTCATTATTTACCAATCTCGGGAGGAATCTTTGCAGTGGAGCCATTTAAAGCTTTCACGATGCACTTGCTTGTCTGCGCTTGTTACGCGAGCTCGGTGAAAGTCGGTTTACGCGGACGATCTGAGTGAAAGGTCTTGATGCGTTCGAATGCACACTGTAAAAACACTGTACAGGAAAAGTGTCACACTCCCCAACGATCCTGCTCTGCGTGCTTGGGAGCGTAGTAGGAGGAACGACGATGCTCCACTAAGCGGGAGCAGATGCGAGCGAGGAACGCGCTCTCCTTTTTTTCCACCCCCCCTGCGCCTTGGTCGCTTGTGGCGTCGCGCCTCCACCCGGATTGGTTGGGACAAATTGATCTCAGGCGGGGCAGTCCGAAAACCAGCGCGTCGCTCTCCCTCTCCTCCCCGCCTCCCCCCCGGCACGACAGAAAGGGGAGGCAGGAGATGTTCTGACCCACTTTCCGCGGACTGTCCTGTTTGATCCATTAACTCTCCACGGGGATGTCGATTATTCGTCGGAGAGGGGCAGGGGGAGGAGACGGGGGCTGCGCGGAGCCCTCCAAGTCGTGCTCTGATTCCGTGAAAAAGATGCGTTCAGGATAAAGATGTCACTCTAAAGAATACAGCACAATACGACAGAAGAGGCACGGTGAATACTGGCCTCAAGACTTGCCTACGCAAGGGTTATTACAAGATGCCCGAAACAGTCACAACCACTGCAACTTGAATTTGAGATTATAGAATCTTAGATTCCATCCCGATTACGCCTGATTGGATTCCCAGGTATCAATATGGTGACGGTGTTTGAGTGTTTGACTCTGAAATGACTCTGTTTTTCTCGCCTCGTGCACAGGAACAAGAGGACCCCAACAAGCTGGCCACCAGCTGGCCCGACTACTACATCGACCGCATCAACTCCATGGCTGCTGTAAGTCCAGCGCGACACGCACACACACACACACACACACACGCACACACACACACACAGGAAGCGCCCGTTGGTCTCGTTCGGTTTCATGGGAAATGCCCCTGACGCCGTTTCGCAGCTCGCTGACAGCTCCCGGTTTTAGGTATGCAAATGGCGCCGCCCTTTTTTTTTTACATCCTTTGGCACCCTTTCATGCTTATCTGGCAACCACGTTAAGGACTGGCCGTCTCGCCAGCCGGACACGTTTGTACGAACTGGGGGCGGTCAGGACCTCCCGTGTGTCTTTGTCGTTATTCAGCAGAGCCGAGGCTCAAGCATTTCCTTTCTCCCCTATAAAGCGCCGCGTGAACACGCTGAAGTCTACATATCAGTAGTGTTTGTTTTCTAATCACATTTAGGCTACTGAATGGGTTAGGGTTAGGGTTAGGGTCAGGGTTAGGGTCAGGGTTAGGGTCAGGGTTAGGGTTAGGGTCAGGGTTAGGGTCAGGGTTAGGGTTAGGGTCAGGGTCAGGGTCAGGGTCAGGGTCTGGGTCTGGGTCTGGGTCAGGGTCAGGGTCAGGGTCAGAGTTAGAGTTAGAGTTAGAGTTAGAGTTAGTTAGAGTTAGGGTTAGGGTTAGAGTTAGTTAGAGTTAGGGTCAGGGTCAGGGTCAGGGTTAGGGTTAGGAGGAAGGGTTAGGGTTGGGGTTGGGGTTTGGGTCAGGGTTAGGGTCAGGGTCAGGGTTAGGGTTAGGGTTATGGAGCATAATGTTAGCAGCAGAACAGACTTTGCATGAGTAAAGACTGAATACATGACCGTTATACCCTTATCAGTTGTTTTTGAAGGATACAGCCCCGCTTTAGGAAGCCTCTCGCTCGCCGTCGGCCCCACCGCTCTCCTCCCCTGCCTGAATCATGCGCTTCACTCCCGCGATCAGTCCATTCCCTGCAGCCCTGTGCCCCGGACGGCGCTTTGACAAGAGCACGCTTTTTTGTGCAATTGCACATGACTTCACGTCTTGGCTCTCGGGCTTGACTCGCTCGGGGCAGCCCTTCCGCAGTAGCCGAGTTATTGGGTGAGCTCATTCTCGCGTCGCCTGCCTAGGCAGAGAGAGAGAGAGAGAGAGAGAGGGAGAGAGAGAGAGAGAGAGAGAGAGAGAGAGAGAGAGAGAGAGAGGGAGAGAGAGAGAGGGAGGGAGAGCCCGAACAATCAGCACCTCGACGTTCATTCATAAAACCACGTTGGGGGTGGGGCTGACGGATTGTACCCGGGAAACGCGTTCTCGCCCGCAGAATGGATTGGTTACGTCAGGTGTTTTGCTCTCCGTGAGGCTGCTTCAATTTCCTGTTCGCGAGGCTCTTCCCCCCCATAGGCAGAGCTCAGCCGCCCAGTGGGGAAAGCCAATTTCAGCTGCTCGTATCGGCGTCCGCGGCCTTGCCCTTTCAGCCTTCGCCCACAGCTCACGAGCAGAGGTGAGGAACGCGGTCCCCAAGACACCAAGAGGGACTCCTCTCCCGCCAGGGCGGCCGCTCTCCACCTGCACCTGCTGTGCTGTGCTTCTTAAAGGGTTCACGGATTCGGAGAGCAGGGGCCGCCGTGAGACAGACAAGTGCACGGGGCGGGCCCTGTGAGGAGCTTCCTCAGCCGCTGCGATAGAGGCCGCTTAAAACCTGGCACTTGGCAATGAGGCGCTGCGGAAAAAGCCCGTAGAGGCTCCACGGAAGCCCTGTCTGATGAAGTCTGATGTTGATGATAACGGCAGGCCTCAAATGAGGCGGAGATGCGCTAAAACGTGGCATTTCTGTATGGGTTACTTTTTGCTGCTCGAATCGCTGATTTCGGGCGTCCTTGTGTTCTCACCTGTTCGCACTGTGAACGCCGGAACAGCGGAAATATGTCCCGTTACTTTGTTGTTCCACAAGTTACAGCATGATTAACACCCTTGTGTCCACCAAGTCGAAACGAAGCCTTTTACCAAGGAGATAAACGCGTAGCCGCTCACCTGGCACCTGGTGCAAGGGAAGAACATAGTGGGTTGTGCTTTACAATTAACATTTTCACGTCTTTTTCTCTTTTATCATTGTTTGCCTACCCAGATGCAGACCCTATTCGCCTTCGATGAGGAGGAAATGGAAATGAGGAACAAAGTGGTGGAGGACCTGAAGACGGCGCTTCGAACTCAGCCGATGAGGTGAGGCCGCCTTCTACGCACGCACACGAGAGGCTCCGCGGCGTAACGTTCTCATAAATGTCTCATAAATGAACGTGCCACGGAAAAGTTTCTCCTCGATTGTATAATAGCCTGAACAAATATTACTTTAAGATCTGCACCCCCCCCCCTCCTCCCTCCTCCTCCTCCCCCTTCCCATGGTCCCCCCAGCAGCTGCACGGCCTCTGTCATCGCGTTGGAGCCGACAAAGCGCCATCGGCAGCTCTCTTAAAGCGCTCCATCGTCGCCCGTGCCAGTTGTACACCGCACTGGTCTATATGTGTGTGTGTGTGTGTGGGGGGGGGGGGGGGGGGGGGGGGGGGGCGTTGAGTTTTTCGGGAGGGGGGAGCTGCATGACGGACCTAATGTGCGGAGTGGCAGGGATGCGGGGCGGCCTCGGTGTCTGGGTCATGTCTGGGTTGTGTTCAGTGTGCGTGCGTGTGTGTGTGTGTGTGTGTGTTTTCTAGGCCAAGTGTGCGGCAGTATCGGTAGAGGGTTCCCCGGCCCCTTTAGCATCTTCTTTAGCCTTGTCCCAGCATTTTGGGTATTGACGGCCAAAACCTGCAGTTCCTGTGACCGCTACACCAGGCTAGAGCGAGTCCGTCCGTCCGGTGTGTGTGTGTGTGTGTGTGTGTGTTGTGAAGACACTGTGGTGTCTGTCTGCTCTGCTCGTCTCTGTTCCCGCCTGCCGCCTGACGCGGGCTCCCCTCCCTCCCCCGAGGCGTTGCGTAACGGCAGCTGGCCCGGCTCGGCGGAGAGGTGGCCTCGTGTTGTCGGGCGCCCAAATCCCACGGCGGGCGCACGGGGTGCCAGGCGCAGCCCGCGCTGAAGGCTGATAAATTACGGGGGGAGGGACCGTTCATAACCAGAGAGAGAGAGAGACTTCGCCTTTGAAAACGATGCGGTGCGCGCTCGGTCTGAAGCCTGACCTGTTTGCGATATACAGTATGCGTTTTGTTTGGTTTCTTGACATGTAAAGCTGTCACAGCCCATTAGACCATTCATGTTTGTGTCTGGACCGTACCAGCCTGAAGCCTTACCCCTAGCTCCTGTGCAATCGGGACGATTTAGAGTAGGGCTGGAAATTGATATCGATATCAAAGGTGTTGATCTAGTAGGGGAAAAACAACCATTTTTTACACCGATCATCCATGTTTCTAGTCGTCTTTATTACCATTTTCTACACTTTTCACATCTTTTTATGAGGAATGAGATGGGAAATGAGAGGCGCTCTAATGTCATTTTTGCATTCTTTACATATCAAATCCGCCAGTTTATGCCAGTTTTTGGGCAAGCGAACTCAAGCAAAGAGAATAAGAACAGTGCTTACAGTATAAAACAGTGGACAGAAGTAAAATAAACAAAAGAAAATCTATCAAAGCGCAGCAAAGACTCCCCAAGACAGTGAGAGGAGACCGCAGGCTGGCACATCAAGTGACTCATGTAATTACTTGACGAGAAATCGTTTCGGTAATTGCGGTCATACAGCCAGTTTATCGCCCCGGGTGTCTCGATGGAAGCCTTACCCCGCTGAGTGATTGGTGATCGGAACAGGAGTTCTGAGATTTATTTTCTTGAGATGCAACTCTTATCAGTTTTATCTCAAACACACTCGGGAGTGAAACGTGGCTCTTGCTTAGACCGGTGGAGACGCTGCTTGGCTCGCTGTTTATGTTTGTGATGGGCTTCCTGTGTGTGTGTGTGTGTGTGTGTGTGTGTGTGTGAATTCCTCCATCGGAGGACCTGACGTCCCTCAGTCACTGCCCCTCCTGCAGTGAGTGCGCTGTGGGGGTGGGGGGGGTGGGGGCGGGGGGGCAGGAAATGAAACCTTCCTGGAGGTCGCCGGGACCACGCTGCCCCAGAGTGCACTGCAGCTCCACGTCAGAGGAGCGGGACTGCAGGACTACTGTGAGCGGTTCGTGCAAATGCACCGGAGCGGCCCGTGGACGTGTCAGCCCTGCCGGGTCGACGGCTGATGTGTGCCACCACTATGTGTGCTAAATATCATCCTTCGCAGCGTTTTACTGAAGAAATACTTGAAATGCCTTTTGTGGATGGAAGCAACGTTTCTGCTTCCTGCAGGTTGAAGCAATCCGAGTGCGAAACATTTCCTGTGGCGCGTCGCATTAAAATAATGATAGAAAAAACACTCTTTAATACGAAAGTGCCAACGCTAGAAAACTGTGCTTGACTGGAATTTCCTCCTGGAGCTAAGGAGAGCAGAAGAAACTCCAACGCAATTGACACAAAAAAAGCAGTTTTATTGTGTTTTCGTTTTGAAGTATTAGATTGCACTCAGTACTACGCACACCACAACACCTCTCTCCGCAGATAAGATAAACCTAAACCTGGCCCCCCACAGGAGCCACTGGCCTCATGCCAGGACGTCCTGTGTATGCCCCACACATGTGCACATCGGCCAGGAGTTTCATCCCGATCTCTCTCTCTCTCTATATATGTGTGTGTGTGTGTGTGTGTGTGTGTGTGTGGGCTTGTGCGTGTCCTGCATGTCAGTTTAATGTGCGTCGTCCTGCGCTCAGCTCTTTAGTCTGAGAGTGAGAGCCTTGGTGATGTCACGTGACTTCTCCTCCGAGCCCCGCGGACGGAGCGGTCGGGGAGTTTCGGTTTGCAGCACCTCCTCTCTGCTCTGCTCTGCTCTGCTCTGCTTTGCTTTGCTTTGTGTGTGTGTGTGCGCGTGCGTGTGATTAGGTCAGCTTCCATAATGCGAAACTCCTCCTGAACCCCTAATGTATGCAGCAGTTGTGGAGTTCGCTGAGCCTTCAAGTATGCAGTGGTTGCTGTAAGAAAAAAAGAAAGAAAGAAAGAAAGAAAGAAAGAAAGAAAAAATCAGCTCTCTTTGCCCGTGTGAAGTAAAAGTTCAGGGCCCGGATGTCAGATCTCTAGAAAGCCGTGTCGACAGTCCCGCCGATTAGTCACCGCTGAGTGTCCTGGAGCGCGATGCACTTGCGCAGGGCCGGTGCTTGGGGGCCGCGGCGTCTCCGGGGCCTGGAGCGGGGGGGGGGGGGGGCGGGGCCCGGAGCCGCACAGTCGGTGAGCAAAGCCTCGGAGGCCCTCCGAGGCTTTGACTCCAAGAACAACATCTCTCGCCGTCTGCTTTTCCGTACGTTAATCAGACGGGGGCGTTCGGCCCCATTTCTCCTCCGGCGTGAGGGCTCCGAGTCGGGGGGGGGGTGGGGGTGGGGGTGGGGGTGGGGCCCCCCACGGTTCGCACGCCGTTGCTGCCTTCCCTCGCCGGCCGAACCCTCGTCGCTGCTGTAAGAGGCTGCAAGTTGGAACAGCTGTATCGGCTCGGACCCCCGCGCCGCGCTTCCAGTGTCTGCCCGGCTCCTTGCTGCGGTCATATCTCAGGGATTTATGTTTCACCACTTCTGTGTGTGTGCGTGTGTGTGTGTGTGTGTGTGTGTGGGTGGGTGGGTGGGGGGGGGGGGGGGGGGGGGGGGGGGGGGGTCAAGAGCGTGACCGCAGCGTACGTCTGCCCAAAGGCTGCGCGTTTGTTCTCATGGCAATAATGAAAACGGTTCGAGTTTTGCACGTCGAAGCGCGTGCTTTACGAAGTATGACGTATGCACACAAACACACACACACACAAATACGCGTGTAAAACATAACACACGTGCAGATTTTCACTGGGGGTTGTTTCCAGGGGACGAGCCAGTCAAAAGGTCCTGGGAAGTTTTCGTGCCCCCAGACCAGGACAAATTACAGAGAGAGGTTTCTGCCTTTTATAGACCTTGTTATCAAGTACTTTTATGTTTATGCAGTTCATCTCCTCTCAGCACCGTGAAAGACGCCTCATTAAAACGCCTTATTTACACTGAGCAGGCCGTTAACTGTTGGTCCGCGCTTGACAGGGAGAACGTGCGGAGGGCGTGCAGAGCATTGGGAGTCATCCCATGTGTTTGTCTGCGCGGACAGCTGTCTCTTCAGACCGGCGGAGATGAGACATGGTGGGGGGGGGGGGGGGCTTCGAGAGAGCTGCGGGTGCGGGGTACGGTTAACGAAAGTCTGGCCGGCCAGCTCAGATTCGACTGGAGCGAGTTTGTGTGTGCGCGTGCGTGCGTAAACGCTCTGTTTACATCCAGCTAGAAATCCAAGGCCGATGATGTGCAGGCGGGGGAAGAACACAACCTCAATGTATAGGATAATAACTGGATGATTTATGCTTTTGGTGTGGTGTTTTTCCATACTTGCCGGAGCCGGGGCAGCAGTGGGGGGGGGGGGGGGGGGGATGGAACTTCTGACATCAAAACAATGTGTCTCTTACAATGAGTGGCGATAAATCCCCTCGCCGTCCCTCTCATTCACCGACCCCCGTCCGTCTTTTCTCCTCCCCGCATCCGTCCCCGTCTCCTCTGTCCTCCCGCCGTCAACAAGCCCTCATTTGTCTCAAGTAATTTATGGGCCCCGTCAGGAATCCGAACCGAGTGGGAACATCGTTTGCGGCCCACGGTTGGTTCGCCAGACGCGGTCTCTCTCCCGTGTTCTCATGTCTTGCTTGGGAGGCATCAGGACGTGTTCGATGTTGTCGGCTCTTGCCTTCGAGAGAAGCCTTCGCGGCTGTCTTTTGCCTGTTCTGGTGGCGGTCCGGGAAAAGAAAGTCTACACTGCAGACTGCCGGGGGTTGCGTTTTTAAAGACGTGGGATCGTCAATCAAAGTGATGCAATAGGCCGCAGGACAGGCTTTGCGCGTGGCATAGTGGGCCTCAAAGTCATCTCCTCATGTTTTGACAGTCATTTTGTCAGTCAGCCCTCCTTTTAAACGCCACTGCTCGTTCGAGCCCAGGAGGAGACCCTCGACCACCCACTCGCATCCACATGCACGTGCCGCGCAACCACGTATCTAGTTGGCACTCTTTGTTTTTTTTCGTGTATCGAAACAACAATGTTAAAAATACAGGGGCTGCCGTGGCGTAGTGGGTTAAGGCACCGCGCCATGAACCGGGGCGACGCAGGTTCGATTCCCACCTGAGGTTATGTTCACTTCCTGTCTCTCTTCTGCTGTCCTATCTGAACAAAGGCAAAAAAGCCCCAAAAAAATATCTTTATATAACAAAAGTAGGGCCTGCCAGGCCTATGGTGCGCTGGTCAAAAATCTGATGTTTACATGACCTCGCTCTTCCCAGGTTCGTCACGCGCTTCATCGAGCTGGACGGCCTCACCTGCCTGCTCAACTTCCTGCGCAGCATGGACTACGAGACGTCGGAGAGCCGCATCCACACCTCCGTCATCGGCTGCATCAAGGCCCTGATGAACAACTCCCAGGGCCGCTCGCACGTCCTGGCCCACCCGCAGAGCATCAACACCATCTCGCAGAGCCTGCGCACCGAGAACATCAAGACCAAGGTGGCGGTGCTGGAGATCCTGGGGGCCGTGTGCCTCGTGCCCGACGGCCACAAGAAGGTGCTGCAGGCCATGGCCCACTACCAGAAGCACGCCGCGGAGAGGACTCGCTTCCAGGTCAGCCGATTGAACTGCTGTGTCGTTGAACGGACGCCTTTTCATATTTGAAAACAGCCGGGGCATATTGAAAGCAGGTGAGAACATCCAGAGCTATGGAGGGGGGACCCCCCCCCAGGGGGGTGCAGTAAACGACACCAGCTCGGGGCCCGGCCGGGCTCCACGGGGGAGCCGCGTGTTTCCCAGCTCGGTGGCAGCTGTGGCTGTCTCCAAATACGCGGATGTGAGATGCCTCAGGAGCGGCTAACTGCAGGGGATTTCATTACGTCTGCCGCGAGGCCTCCGAACGGATCGAGCTTGGATCGTCGAGGGTCAGGGTGACCCCGGCCTCCCGAAATAGGATTCAGACCTTTCGCGTCAGCGCCGAATCTCCTGTCTGGGAGATTCGGACTGATTTGGTCGGTTGGTGGCGTGCGCAGCTTTGAGCCGAGGATTTCTTTCTCTTTTTTTTTCTTTCAAATATTTGTTTTAAGTTATTATCAAACTGGGAAAGTATGTCTGCGGCTAGTGTAACAAAGAACAAAGGGCAGGGTGAGTGAGAGTGTGTTGATAAATCGGTGTCGATGAATGTCAGCCCCGAGACGCGTTCCTTTTATCTCCCACCAGGCTGACTCCGCCACTGAAACCTATCCCAGCATTAGTAAAAACACACTCTCCCCTGTGTCCCGACCACACAGACGCTGCTGCATGAGCTGGACAAGAGCACGGGCCGCTACCGGGACGAGGTCAACTTGAAGACAGCCATCATGTCCTTCATCAATGCCGTGCTCAACGCCGGAGCGGGGGAGGTCGGCACCGACGGCCGGGCATGATCACACGGCCCTCCTCTTCCCTCTTTTCCCCTCGTGATGGTCGCTCTCTTGTTTTTGCAGGACAACCTGGAGTTCCGCCTCCACCTAAGGTATGAGTTCCTGATGCTGGGCATCCAGCCAGTCATCGACAAGCTGAGGGAGCACGAGAACGCCACTCTGGACAGGTGAGAACCACCTGCAGCCAGAACATGTGGACGGAATGCTCCCGCGTTTTGTTTCGCTTAACTTCGCCTGAATTCTGTTGTTCCTTTATCCTGAACATATACCTAAATGCTTTTTTTTCTCTCTCTCCAGGCACTTGGACTTCTTCGAGATGGTGCGGAATGAGGACGACTCTGAGTTGGCCAAAAGGTTTGATATGGTAGGTATCCCACTGACTTACCCTCCGTGTTCTTCTCAAACTATGTTTTCCGTATTTGCCCTTCTTCTGTGGTCAAGTCTGAGTGTTGTTATGGGTGTCGCCATTGTTAAACAGGCCCATGTAGATACCAAGAGCGCTAGTGCCATGTTTGAGCTGGTCAAGAGGAAGCTGAGCCACACAGACGCCTACCCCAACCTCCTCTCCATACTCCAGCATTGCCTGCAGATGCCCTGTGAGTAGTTCCACATCTATCACATTGAAAAATCATGTAAAGCCTATCTAAAGTGATGTGCGGTGGTCGCAGACTCGACATTGGTATCGTTCAGTGGAGCCAATTGTGTGTGTGTGTGTGTGTGTGACTGCCCCCAGATAAACGTAGTGGTGGTAGCCTCCAGCACTGGCAGCTCTTAGACAGGATCCTGCAACAGATCGTCCTACAGGACGACAAAGGAGAGGATCCGGACATCGCCCCTCTAGACAACTTCAACGTCAAGAACATCATTCGTATGTGAGTGCAGCCAGCCTCCAATCCTCCCGGCCGTGGGCCCCTTCCTTTTGAAAGCTCTGTGCCGGTAGCGGGACTAAAGGGCGTGAAGCGGGGCGTCTGAAGCAAAGGTAGCAGCGGGGGGGGTGGGGGGGGGGGGTGGGGGGTGGAGGGCAGAGTCAGAGGAGGAGCATGAATTGGCGCGGAAAGGAGATGGAGATCAAAAGGATGTTGCCCGAATGGAATGAAGTGGGCAGGCAGGCCAAGCCAGCCGTGCTCGGGAGTGGCACAGCCTTCAGTCGGCTTCACGTAGAATGCAGCACGAGGGAGTAAAACCGAGGAACACCAGTGATTTGAACACGGACGTTCCTGCGTGATCTTTGACATTTGCCGGGTTTTGTGCTCTGAATTCCATCAACTTTTGGAGCTTCTAGGTGCTTAGTGCATGTCGTGTTGGAGGATGACATAAAGGGCATGTACCATCGTGTTTGGTGTGCAGCTCTTCCTCCGGCCATCCTTTCACCATCTTTTCCCTCCTTCACTCCGCGCTCATTCTACCTTTCTAAACTCAGCAGTGAATTGACGTGTACTGATTCGGAATCAGGGAGTGTCAAGTGTGGATCATCGCCCCTCTGCACTCTTCCTCATTTCCCTCTCTCATGCTCTGTTTCTCTCTCCGTTTCGCCCTTTGTGCTCCGTGACACTCAACCATGTCTGTTCTCTCAACTCCAGCCACAGATTCCACCAGGGCTCAAGGTCTCACTCTTCAATCTTTACCCATCTCAGTTAACCTTTCTCAAACATTTGACAGCCACCGAACTCCTCTCTTTCAGTTTCGAAGCTTTAACTTCTATTAACCTCCTACCGACGTGCCACCTCTCCGATCGACCCGTGATGGGGAGCGTTCGTTTACCCTCGCTTGTCGACCTCGCACTTACCAGAGCATCAGCGTAACCCCGTTAATCTCCGTCTTAACCAGACGCAGTTGACTTGCCTTGAAACCGAGTTTTGCACTAACGCTGTGCTATGCAGCTTGGGCGAGCGGACGGCGTCTACCTGGTCCAAGCTGGTAATGCACCGGTAATCCCCTCACAGAACGGACATAGAGAAAGTGTTGTCAGTGAAAAGGTTTCCAATTCGGCGATTCCGCCAAATGTTCCGGCCTGACCCGGTGAGAATGCGGTTACATCATCCTCGAGGCTGTGTACGGGGCGATTTTCTTTTTTTTTTTTTCCCCTGCCTGCGCTTATTTGTCCCCTCTGCTCTACAGGTTAGTAAATGAGAATGAGGTGAAACAGTGGCGAGACCAGGCAGAGAAGTTCAGGAAAGGTAAACCTCTTTATATTGAATGGATACAACCTTGATATGTGTACCAACCCTCAAATCACAACCCTCCCGCAATTTATCCTCACCAGTAGAGCATTTTGCAATCTGAATTTGCATCAAATCGGCATCTTCCTCAAGCCACCGTGTCTCTCAGATCACGTAGAGCTCCTGGCCAAGCTGGAGAGGAAGGAGCGGGAGTGTGAAACCAAGACCCAGGAGAAGGACGACATGATGAAGACTCTGAACAAAATGAAGGACAAGCTCCAGCGGGAGGGAGTGGAGCTGCGCTCTGCCCGGGAGCAAGTCCTGGACCTGTCCACGAGGATCAACGACATCGCTGTAATGCCTGTGCTCGGGATGTGACTCACACAGCATGCTGTGGGATTCAGTGGCTGGAAATGTTGTCACACGAATGCAATGTTTACATAAATACACCGTAAACGTTTTGTTTTCTCTCCTCCCTCTACTCCAAGGGTGGGAATGTGGCTTTCCCGCCACCTCCGCCCCCTCCCGGTGGACCCATGGCTCCGCCCCCTCCTCCCCCGATGACGGCTGGCTTCCCTCCGCCCCCTCCTCCGCCGCTGCCATTCAGCTGCCCGCCCCCTCCACCTCCCCCGCCGCCGCCCGGGGGCCCGCCCCCTCCACCCGGCGCCCCGCCCCTTTTCGGCGTGCCCCCTCCCGTCCCCTCCTCGTTCGGCCCGCCGTCCACCGTGCGCTCCAAATCCATCCCGCAGCCCTCGCAGCCCCTCAAGTCCTTCAACTGGGCCAAACTGGGCGAGGTGAGGCCGAGTCCCGAGTGCCGTTCCCGCTTCTCCCAAACTGTGCGACGATGTTACAATGTAAAACTCGCTCCGAAGAGACATTACCATTCGTTGCTGTCACAGGACAGCTTCGCACCTCTATCCTGTGGCATTTTACCCTTAAGAGTCCCTGTTACCGGCCATTAGAGATATTCAACCAATGAAAAGTATTTGAAACACTTCGTAATTCATCGAATCTTAAATAAACACAAACACGGAGCTAGTGTTTTGTGCATTCGGGGCCTGAGACATGTTGAAATGGAAGAAGGAAAGAAGCGCGCTTGCGCTTGTTCTGAGCAGGGTGCATTTAGAGATCCTTGCCGAATGCAGTCAACCAGGTGAAAAAAACGAGTTTACGTGCAGGCTAGACTAGAAACTGGTGAGTCGACGTGTTGGTTAAATAGCGCCACTGCAACCACAGAATCCAAACTGGCCAAAAGTCTCTTCAAAACATCTGCATTTCATTGCACATGGAGAAACAGTCGCCCAAAACCGCTTCGCTAACTGTCAACCTTTTCGATTTGACCCTTTTTTTTTGCCCTCGTCCCCATTCTCAGAATGTGATCAACGGCACCATCTGGAACGACATCGACGACCTGAGGGCGTTCAAGATTCTCGACCTGAAGGACATCGAGAAGATGTTTTCGGCCTACCAGAGACAACAGGTTGGGGTTTGTCGGCGGACGGGATGCGGCGACATCAGACGCATGACCGCGATTAGCGTCCACCAGCGTGTGCGCGCGCGCGCGTGTGTGTTTGCATATTTGCTGTGTGTCAGAGCGCGCGGACACAAATGCTCCGCTCAGATATCGTGTCGATTTCCCAACGTTGCGTGTCCAAGGGGTAGTTTGCCTGGTGATCTTGAGGCCGGGACGCAGAGGAGCGCTCGGGCTCGCAGCTCCGGGCCGACACCAGGCAGCTGTGTTCGCTGTTCTCAATGCCTCATTGTGGGGACGCCGCAGCGCTTTGCCCTAAGCATCCCTGAGCGTTCGTGTGGAAGTTTGGAGGAGGGGAGGGGGGGCGAGATTGTGTGTTCAGTGGCTCGTGGAGAGGGGGCGAAACAATGAAAACAGTCATTTCTGGTCGAAGTCACAAGAAGCCACGATACAGGAAACGTGTCCCCGATGTCTACACTTAAAAATAAAGAGGCAATTGACTCGTCGCCATGTTGGACCCGAGACTGGGTCACAACGCAATAACTGCCGTTTTCAGGCTTCGGGCGCGGAACACGCAGTTCAGAGCAGTTACCTCGACCCCGTGCAGCAAGCTAATCACACACCACTTATTATCACCACGTGATAATGTTATGTGCAGTTGCATACATACGTTGGTTAAACGGAACGTCAGCGTTCCCTAATCGGCCTCCGTTCGAGATAGATTTCATGAGCCCCCGATGACCTGCCCCCCCCCACCGCACACACACACACGCACGCACACGCACGCACACGCACGCACACACGGAGGGCTTCCCACTCCCAGCTTGTAGTCGTAGCGCTCGCTCTCGCGGACACTCTTCTCTGCCCGATGTGCTAACCTCTGCATGTGTTTTGTGTCTCTTCGCGCTCTTCGGCTGCCTGGGCAGGACCTGCTCACTAACCAATCCTTCAAACAGGTGAGTGCAAAGCCTCTCCGACATCCCCCTCTCCAAAAAAAGTCACCCGCCTTCACCCTCCCGCCACCCCGTCCACTGCCACGCAGCGGCTATTCGCGGGATTCTTCTTCTTTTTCTCATCATGCGACCGGTTGTGGGACGTGCACGCGGGGGGCTCGCTCTTATCTTACCCGCGTGCGTCTGAGGATGCGGGAATCTTCTCCGATGCCTCACTTTTAACGTCGCCCTAAGCGGTGCTTTGATATCCATAAAAGGTCAGATGAGTGCGAACGATAGGGAAGGATGTCTGTAGCAGCAGCTAAGCCGTCCATCCATCGCTGCTTGTGTCGATTCCACTTATTCTACGGGAACCATCCAGTTCAGTGACCGTTGTTCAACATGATGTGGCCAGGCTGCGCATGCACATGCTACAGAGACACTGGAAAAGCCTTTTAATGTGGACAGGCAGGGCCGGCATGCCAAGGGAATGGGAGCTGTTCCCGCCAACCCGATGCCAACCCCTCGGTCAACGCAAGTGTGGACAGGAAAACACTTTTTTTTCTTTTTTTTTTAGATTCTTTAACAAGCCACATCTGTTTTACATGCTACGTCATAGCCGGCGACCTCGGAACGGACCGGAGGAGCAGGAAACCATCGCGGCCCATAAATAGAGTCCACTCGACGTGCAGCCCCACATTTCCAGACATCCATTCTCCCCTCTTGTGGATTTTCAGTTTGTCAGGAGCACGCGAGGATATAGGACCGGCCCCTGTGCGGGTTTTGGGGAGCGTTTCCCTGTTCCTCTGATGCATCGGTCTCTTAGTGCTGACGAGCCAAATCGAATCCAAATGTTGCAGTTCTTTCAATTCCCTCTGGGAGACCGCTTCTTAACGTTACGGCAGCAAGTTGTCAAAATGACAATCCGGTATTGGTTACCCTATATCACCACTCTGTGAAATACACAATGCTTCCCCTCAGCGTTCTGCATGCCGTGACTGCTGAGGCATGCTCCATGTTCATCATGGACTACAGTAATGTAACGAAAACTCGCTGTCTTTGTCCTCTTGCAGAAAGAGACGGGCTCCATGGACGACATATACGTCAGCACGCGGAAGGTCAAGGAGCTGTCGGTCATTGACGGCAGACGCGCGCAGAACTGCATCATACTGCTGTCAAAGTACGGACGCCGCGCCGCCGCGAAACATCCAGTCATGCCTTGCTTGGACAGACTGGACAGTTTCTGCACAGACACTGTGGGTACATCCTCGGGTCCGGTTGGCCCCGTGATCAGGGGCTAGGGCTGGGAGTCGGGGTGGAGTTCCTCGAGGCAGATGTGCTTTCGATGAACCATCTCAGCAACAGACAACATCGTGACCGTTAGTATGTCTCTTAACAACAGTGACCTGATGGCCTGCAGAGAATGTGAATGCCATTTACAGATCGATCGAGAGGCATCCTGGGACCTTGTTCTATGGGAATAAAATGCTGCTCGTTCCGGCGCCAGCTGACCTCAGGGTATCATCCGGCTCCAAACGGGGTCGGCATTTGGTCAATAAAGCTGCGAGGCACAGGCCAACAATGCTATTATCGAAACCCAAGCAGCACACTCAGCACTGATAACAGTTGGTAGTGGTCGCAGAGCTGATCCGCTTCCTTTGTTGTGTTTAACTTTGGTTGAATCAAAATCAAAACGAATTCCTTTAGATATTTACAATGCCATGAAAATCGACTCCTTTGACTGAAATGACTGCTAAGTCATTCTTTTTCGCCTGCAGGTTAAAAATGAGCAACGAAGAGATCAAGAGGGCAATCCTCGAGATGGACGAGAGAGAAGAGCTGGCCAAAGACATGCTGGAGCAGGTAGGGTCCTTTGCCTCATGCCGGACAGTGTCTGCACAGGACCAAGGTAGAAACGTCATGCACTATGAATGTTAGGAGAAATGGATTTGAAGGATAGAGATGAAAAAAATACTCTGCCTAATCGGTCCTTGGCCCAGATTGTGTGTTCAAGACGCCTAATGCAGAAGTTCCTTCACAGAGTGACAGCGCAGCATATATCACTTTATGCCATGGCGCAAAGCATAAGCATTTACACGAGCATTGTCCTTGGGTTCACTCCAGCTGCTGAAGTTCGTGCCAGAGAAGAGTGACGTCGACCTCCTGGAGGAGCACAAGCACGAGTTGGAACGGATGGCCCGGGCCGATCGCTTCCTCTTCGAAATGAGCCGGTACGTTCGCCGTTCCGGGTCACGTCGGCTGCGAAAAGCCCGGGAGTTTGTCCCGAGACAATCCCGTCTCGGGAATCTGCTCTTGTCGACACAGACTGTCAGCCTGTCCTGCACACTTGTCTGCTCTCCCATCACCTCCTCGATCCATTGGTCCGACAAATGCACAGGGAACCCCCTCTCTCTTTTTATCCCCCCGCCCCTCCACCGTGAACGCTCCGACTTTGAAGTCCGTGGGCTCCGCTCCTGTCGTCCTCTCTCTCCCGTTTTCCCTCCCCTGACCCGTTCGCTCTGCTTCACCAGAATCGACCACTACCAGCAGAGGCTGCAGGCTCTGTTCTTCAAGAAGAAGTTCGCGGAGCGCCTGGCCGAGACGAAGCCCAAGGTCGAAGGTGAGGGCAGCGGCCTCTGCAGGCCGCTTTTGACGACCTGCCTTGTTATTGTTGTTGTAACGAGGAAACGTTGTCCACCGGTCTCTGAGGTCCGTAAAGCAAACGCGTCTGCCTGGTGAGGCGGGCACAGCTGTTCATTGGCCCACCCCGGCCGTTTCCCTGAAACCGGCTCTCAGTTTGCCAACCCGGCTGTTTTGGAAAGCTGGCCCATGTTGAGAGAGAAGTGCTTCTCTCACAAATATAAAGGGTGAGGCGGGGTGGGGGGAGGAGATTTGTGTGTGTGTGTGTGGCTGTCACAGTGGCTGTTTGAGCCCAAGCCCCTTCAAAGAGACTGCTGTAGTGGATGATGCACTGTTTCCCTGGACCGCTCTGCGTGTTCAGCTTTAGGAGATAGTGCAGGGGGGCTGCCAACAAAACACGGTCGGCAGGAACGACCAGAAGAATGCTCCCCGTGCCGGACGCGGCAGCAACGGCGGCAGCAATAACAGTGTGGACGGCGTCGATGGTTTTCACATCGCGCTGAGGTTTCCTCCGGGCGAGAGGGGGGAGCCGTGAAGCAGATCTGGTCTGCTCCCCCGGGGAAGAAAGGATCCGAACAGCGCGGGGCTGTGTTTCCAACATTCCCCTTCCTCCGCTGTTTTATGGCCGGCTGGGAGGACTTGATGGGTTTCCCTACTGCGCTGCCCAGTTGCTGCGGGGAATACTGATCAATCACGGCGAGGGATGGTGAAAAAAAGTGGAAAAGGAAAGGATGAGGCCATGTACAGTTGAGAGCGAGCTTGCGCCGGGCTGAGTAGAGAAACAGAGTGGAAGGTGCAGAGGAAGTCCAGCTCATTATGTAACGTGAAGGGTGATGCAAAGTGCACACGAATCAATCACCATTTATATGACCTCTCCAGCTGCCCCTCTCTCTCTCTCTCTCTCCCCGTCTCTCTCTCTCTCTCTCTGTCCCTGCCTCTGTCTCTTTTCCCTCAGCCATCCTGAACGCCTCCAAGGAGGTGGTCCAGAGCAAGAGGATGACTCAGATCCTGGAGGTGGTGCTGGCCTTCGGCAACTTCATGAATAAGGGCCAGAGGGGCAACGCCTACGGCTTCAAGGTCTCCAGCCTCAACAAGATCGCTGACACAAAGTCCAGCATTGACAGGTGAGCAGGCGGGGGGGGGCTGCGCGAGAGGAGATAAGCCACAGCTTCCCAGACCCTGGGGCTGAGACGCTTCGTGTCAACATTTAATCATATCTAGTTCGAATGATACAAACGATTGAAAGGAAACGCGTAAGGGACGCAAATCGCAGTGGGATATTACATTGCCCACTTACAGTTAAGTGTCCGTGACGTTGGTGAAACAACTGTCCTCATTGTGCAGGAACATCACCATGTTGCACTACCTGATCATGATCTTTGAGAAGAACTACCCCGACACGCTGCGCATCCAGCAGGACCTCAGCAGTGTCCCCGAGGCCGCCAAAGTCAAGTGAGTGTGCCACCGACGGGTCCCGGAGGGAGGGAAAGAACCCGTCGCCATGGCGACTGTCTACGTCTTCATCACAGCAGAGAGGAGGACACTTTCATGTCCGGCCTGCATGCGGTTATGAGACATTCCCCATGAATTTCCTCCCAACTCAACGTTCTTTCTGTCTCCTCCCCAGTTTGGCGGAGCTGGAAAAAGAGGTGCACAGCATCAAAAGTGGACTGAGGGCTCTGGAGGCGGTGAGTTTGGGTTCTGTTTGTGACACTGGTTCTTCTCCTGTCTGTAATTACGTTTTCTGGGAGCAGGGCAGAGCCGAAGCGGCCTGTTGAGGTGTCCTAATGCCGCCCGGGGCTGACACAGATCGGCAAATATCACGTTTTTCTGCCGCTCAGAGGGACAATAAAGACACGGAGGCAACATACAAATGTCAAACCGCGCAGAGAATTTCCTATTCCTGTCGAATGACTTCTTTTCCCCTGACATCCGCGGTGTCCTCCCGTACCTTCTCCCTCTGAGCGTGCGGCTCCCAGGAGCCTTTAGGATGAGCCGGTTTGTCTTCTGGAAGTCACGCTGGTTTCCTGCCTCTTCTGCCCACTGCAGGAGCTGCACTACCAGCAGAGCAGGACGAGGGAACGTGGTGACAAGTTTGTAGCGGTCATCGGAGACTTCATCACCGTGGCTGGTTTTAGCTTCTCTGAGCTTGAGGACCAGCTCAGCGAGGCAAAGGACAAGGTTTGTGCGTGTGTGTGTGTGTGTGAATGTGAGAGAGGCTTGCCCTGTGAGCCTGTGTGTTTGCGTAGGTGGCCTCAACCCACACACCGCTCCTTGTCAGAATGTGTCGTCTTTCATTTCAAAGAAAGTCACGTTCTCCGTCTGGATTGAGGTGTTCGAAGGACAGAGTTTGATGTCACGAAGCCACGCGCGCCGCGGTCAAGGGTTTCAATGGGGTCGACCTTCCCTGGTCCCCCGCATACCTTTCCGCAACCAGGCCGAATTCGCCACTCGACGCACACGAGCTGACATTTCGATGTGTGATGGGAAGCTGTCGGCTGAAGATACCGCCGGGACCGTGGGAATTCCGCTCGCGTTTGGTCAAGAATCAACTCTCTTCTTTTCAAAGGGGACGGAGACGAAGCAAATGGAAAGGCTCAGGAAAGGGCTTTTGGGTTTCATCTAGAGCCTCCCTTCTCCTGCAAGGAGGGAGGCTGGCTGAGGGGGTGGGGGGTGGGGGGGGGGGGGGGTGGGGGGGGGGGGGTGGGGGGGGGGGAGCAGCCCAGTATGTATATCGTTGGAAAGAAACAGGAGGAGCAGGGTGCCAGTTACTGCTGTAAAACAAAAGAACCTGTGTTCTCTGGCCCAGACTTAAAACGCACACTTTTCCCAACACAACGCTGTGTGTGTGTGTGTGTGTGTGTGTGTGTGTGTGTGTGTGTGTGTGTGTGCGCGCGCGCACTCATGTGTGGTTCTTAAATGTGGAGTCTGACGCATTAACTCTCTAATGCACTGGTAGTTTTCCAGTGGAACATAAAAATGGAAGGGTTGGGTGTGTGCGCCTAGTGCCTGGAGAAGGTTTAGACAGATGCCTGAGCTGAGCTTAGAGTTTTGTGAATTTTCTGCAGCTCCAAGCCACACACACACACACACACACGCACACACGCACACACCCCACCAATACAGCACATACATTACACAAGATTACAGTCGTCCAAGGTCACGTGGGTTACTGGGGCAGAGGTTTCCAGAGGAGAAAGGGATTTTCCTCTTATCCAGAGAGATTGGTTTGGCATATCCGCAGCGTCTCATCCACACACCCGTGTGCCGCGTTCGCTTGTTCGGACGACACACACGGCTCAGCATCCTTCCAAGAACGGAACACGGACGGAAGAGGGCAGACCGCGGCGCGCGTCGTGACTTCATTGCGCAATACATTTTACGAGGGGAATTATGAAAAGGACGGTGTTCCCAACAGTAGGGGATCACAGGGGAGGCCATCTGCTCGAGTCTGTCCCTGCAGTGCCCCTACTTCAGTCTGCGCGAGTCGCAGACGTGGCGCAATCCGCTACAGCCCTGTCTTGATTCTGACTGAGACCAAGTGAGAAATAAAGGTGCTGCATTCATGTCTAATACACATCATATAAAAAGATCATAGTGTGTGCATGCAGCTTTGCTTTATGTTCACCGATGTATGTTTTGTCAAGGGTTAGAACCTCATTTGTGTCCAATCGCACATCTTCCAATTCCTATGCTTTCCTCACTTACCACCATGTGTTTAGTCGCCGCCCGTTGTTATATACGCACCTTGTCCCTGTGCAGTTTACCAAATCTCTGAAGCACTTTGGGGAGGACGAGGGGAGGATGCAGCCCGACGAGTTCTTCGGGATCTTCGACACCTTCCTGCAGTCGTTCGGCGAGGCGCGGCAGGACCTGGAGAACATGCAGCGTCGCAAAGACGAGGAGGAGAGGAGGGCACGAATGGAGGCCATGGTGAGAGGCCGGGAGGAACGGCTTTGTTAGTCGCAAAATTGTTACAAGAAAAACTATACTATGTTTGACTGCCAGTGCTTGAAACACTTGCTCAGCGTCCTCCCTTCCCTCTTTTTGTACCAATTTCCATGTCAAAGAACCTAACCCTAACCTAATCTAACCCTAACCCTAGCCCTAACCGTAACCCTAACCGTAAAAGCTGGACTGATTCTACCCCCCGCCTGTTTTCCCCAGCTGAAGGAGCAGAGGGAGCGGGAGCGGCGGGCGAAGAAGGCCGGCGCCTCCGACGAGGTGGGCGGGGAGTTCGACGACCTGGTGTCGGCGCTGCGCTCGGGCGAGGTCTTCGACAAGGACCTCAACAAGTTCAAGCGCAACCGCAAGCGCTCGGTCCCGCAGCTGGCGGAGGGCGGGGGGCGCGAGCGCGCCGTCACCAAGGTCAACTACTAGCCGGGCGAGGGGAGGGGAAGCAGAGAGAACGGACTGGATGCCTCTCGCCCGGGGGGGGGCCCCGTAGGAGTGAGCGCCGACCCAGAGGGGATGTAAATACCGGCCGAGGATGGAGCGGCATCCTCCGATTCAGTCTTCGAGAAAGCTACTCGACGGAGAAGCGCCGGGAAGCGTGGCCGGCTGGACAGACCACTGTGACGCATCTCCTTTCCACCGAATCCTGTTAACACTGTGCCCAAGCCCCCCCCCCCCCACCCACATTGTACATAGACACGGGGCCAAGAGAAACGGTCGGGAAAAAGGGGCTCCTGGCGGCGTTCAAAGAGGGAAAAGATGGAGGACAGAGACGGTGGCGCTCCAGAAAAGGGAACGGGGGGGAAATGTGTGAGTTTTTCTGTGGTGCAATGGAAGAGAGAGAGAGAGATTGCGGAAAAAAGTGAGGGAGGATAATGCGACGGGGGTTAATTGCTTCAGGGCAGAAGATGGGGAGGCGGGGGGGGGTTACATGGCCCGGGTGTCTTCCGACATCTGACAGCGCCTCGTCCACGCTCCACGGTTTCACCGTCATCCCGGCATCAACCAGTGCCAAAGCAAAGAGCAAACAAATGTAAATGTATTCATACGGAGACACACTGCAATTAGGTGTTGATATATATATATATATATATATTTATATTTAGATGCGGACAAGCCGATTGCAAAGATGTATAGGGTTTTTTTTATGTTTTCATGGCATTTCGGAGGTTTTGTACACGCGACGCGTTACTCGTGGCCGTCGCAACTTCGCGTGGCTTCCCGGAGTGAATTTCTACACATTTCGCGCTACGTAAAAAAACGAAAAAAGAGAGAGAGAGGGAGAAGATTTCTTTATCGTTTTCTCACGCCTGTGTATCTTGTTTGCACTGCAGCTTCCCGGTCAGACGTCGCACTCGCAGGTCTCGAACGGGTGGTCCTCCGGCGTCCCTGTCGGGGTCATGGGTCGGGGTCGAGCGCGGACGGTCAGATAGGTAGGCACGGTACAGCACGAGGAGGCACGGGGCAGATCGGTAGACTGACGGATAGAAGGCTGCGTCCAGTCCTATGGCTGAACAGCGGGAAATGCCCCCCCTATAGTAAAATAATGAAAGGAAGAATGTCATAATTTACACTTAAAGGTGGTTAGTTTACAGTGCTTTCCCCCTTCTCTCCTGTCTGTGGGCTCGACTGTGTGCTCTGCTCCGTTGGCTGGAAACAATCTGTTGTCTCCTCTTCTACTGGCGCCAGATGTCTAAGGTCCCTCAAGGTAGATCGGCGCCCCGCCTCTCCAAGAGCAAGACTCGAGCGTTTCGTTACGCAGTCTGGCGTACAACGGAGCGCTTAAAAGCGCGTAGGGTTTCCTCCGGGGGCTCGATAGGTTCAGGGTGACGGGGCGCCGAGGGCGAAGGCAGGACCTGCCTCATCATCTGCATCGACCCTCGGTTCCTCCCGGCCCCGCGCACCTTTGTTTACAAACGCAGCGGCGTCTGTTGCCGAGCAGTGTTCCGACCGCATGTCGTGGTCGCGACAAAGGCCGAAATGCAACAACTGGGCTCGCGTTGGTGCAATTTCTGCATTCTGCGCCACTGTACGGGCCTGCATGGATGTGGAGGTCCTGGTTGGCACAGGGTTCAGGTGTGACATCAAATGAGTCGGTTCTAATCCTCAGCACTCCCCCAGCTAGTCAGCACGACATGACGTCCCTATGAAAGAATCCCGGTACCTGCTAGGTGTCCTACTCGTGCGTACTTTCTCACGATCTGGAATGATATAAAAAAAAAAGTGAGGGACCAGTGGGGGGCTTGCTTCTCACAGTGTTTTGGTTGGTGGCGAACATGCCCTGCCTTCAAACTCACTGGATGATCGGGTTGTAGGGGCCAGAGGATTTGCACAACAGCCTCCAGGTTGTAGAGAAGTGATAACTGATCCCATAAACACAACGCACCCAAACGCTCCCCTTTTCCGTCACCTTCTATTCAGTTTGCCGAAGATCTTCGAGTAGGCTCCACCGCTTCGTCCCTCCTCCATTATTCGGCCAGTTCTTCTGATCTTAAACTCATCTAAGTGCCTCTCACCCTGTTTTCACACACGCCCCCATTCCTTTGCGCTCGGCCTTGTTGTGGTTTTTTTTCAGCGGTCGGCGAGAGAAGCGCAGGCGGCGCCTGAAAGGAGACGAAATGGTGCCATCTTGTGGATCTAGATCCCCTTTCTCACTCGCCCTGGCGACTCTTAACCACCCGAAGTCACGGAGCGGGCGTTTAAAAGCGAATGTCGCGACCAGATCCCAAACGCTGCATTTTCCCCTTCAGACTGAGGCAGAGTGGCTTACGCGTGGCTGGTGCGATGTTGTGAATGCCGGAGGACCTCTCATTCCCATGAGCTAGTCTTTAGAGATAAACCGGTAGAGCAGATGGTTTCAGATTCCGAGTAATTGGAAGTCCCCGTAGGCCTGAGGGTCAAATGACATACAACTGCCTATTCTTCTACCAGCAAATTCATGTACATTTGACCCATTTCCTTTCCTAACCTCCGCTCCTTTCTCTTTCAAGTTGATAAGAATTAGTATATCGGGAGTTTGGCAGACCCTTTAAACCCTGAACCCAGAGCTTTAACCCATATTGACATGCAGACTATTTGCCGAGGGGTATTGCAACGATGTCAGTATTATTATTTGTTTGTGTCGTTACACGTTTGGATGTTTATTTGGCCATTGACTGGCTGACTTTTGGAGTGTACAGATGGAAATCGGAGGAATGAAATCAGTAGCTTGTTTCAATGCACTTTTATTATGGGACATTTCCATTCATGGCGACCCTCTGGAATTGAGACGGGTGCAACAAGAGGGCGGTGCAAAAAGACAACGCGTGAAGGTTATGGAGGGCGATACAGGGGCAAGTGAGTGTGGGGGCCGCAGGTGGGCCACCGGAAGCACGTTTTTGCTGTCCGTTTCCCGATGGGAGGGGTTTGTGCACACTCGTATGCAATGAAACGAGGGGGTCACGTTTGAAATCTGCACCCGTCCGCGTCACGTGCTTTGGTGGCAAGAGAGGAAAGTCGGAACGTTTCCCGACACCACCCACATTTCCGTCAGAACGTGCACCCTGCGTCGATCCGCACGCCCGAAGAGGAGTGCACAGAGTGTGAGTTTTTTTAAAAAAAGAATTGCTCGCAATGTGGATACGCACCAGTTGCACGACGTTTGCACCGAGGAGAGGAGAGGAGAGTTGCACCCGGTTTTAGGGGTCGCGTAATTGTGAGGCGTCAGTATTTTTATGGTCGGGGAAAAAAAACGAAAAAAAAATGTTACCCTCCGCGGAAAGATGTACAGTTTGAGAAAAAAAAAGAATAAGAACGCATTTTGTACACCATTCTTGATGTTTGAGATGAGATTTAAAAAGGTCAAAACATTGAGGAATGTTCCATTTTCCTGTAAATTGTACCTCTATTTATTTGCCTTATTTAGTTTGCTATATTTTGTATGTACACACAGCATTAAAATGTTATATTAAAATTATGAATATGAATAATTCAACTGTGGTCCGCGTATGATGGATAGTTTGGAGACTTGTATGAGAAAGAGACTTTTTTTTTTTTCCATTTCTATAAATTTATTTTTGTTTTGTCTTTTGTAGGATTACATTAAAACTTTTGTCCCTAACAAACGATCGTTCTTTATCTTTTTTTTCAGGTTCACTTTTTGTCGTTGAGCCACAGAAAGGGACGAGAGGCAGTTTCAGACTCGATTCAGTGGTTTTCGATGACGGCCAAAAACGAAAAAAGGCCAAACATGCTCTTTCTTCAGATCAATGCAGATTTAGATCTTCATTGAACAAAAACTGAGCTCACAGCAATAAAAACACTAGAAAATCCCTGCACAGAAATGTCGTCACGTCACATGTTTTTTGGTGTTCATTCATCTGCTGTCAAAAACTTATTTTGAATTCATATTCATGCATATAAAGTGATCTGTTACATAAAGTCAGGAGCCCCTGTCTAACCCTCAGAATCAGGTATGTGTATGTCTTCAGGTGCAGTTAACAACAGTTGCTATACTGGCTCAAATACGTGAACACATATGCATACCTTTCTTAAATAATTACCTTGGCTATGGCTATGAATACGCATGCGACATGGCTATATTGATACATAATAATTTTAAATATAATATCATAAAAGGCAAGAAAATCCAGAATGAAATGCTGACAAAAACAAGATATGTCGCTGTTGCTTTGAATAAGCAGATGTGTAGTGCAGTGGAATACAAACAAACAAAAATAGTTATACTACTACTACTACTGCTCTTACAACTACTATTCAAGCTTTACCAAACATGTTTACTTATGGGATCATAAACTACCTTAGCAAAGCCATATTTCAAGAATTAACACTTGAAAGTAATTCATTTTCTGTCTGAAAAATTGGTAAAATCAAAACCGCAAGCATTGCTGTACAGGCCCGCACATTCTGTGCCGGTTTGGGTACTGTCAACCGCGGGGTTAATGCAGGTTGTTGGTCATTCTTTGGCATGACAATGTATCGTGGCACAATGATTCAGAAAATAAATGAAGTACATTCCATTGTGAAGAGCAGTGAGCGTGAGAGTTTGCTGCAGTTTTGGGCAAAGTATGACTGAGTTGCAGCAAATGTAATGCGACTTCCTGGCCCTATTTGTAGACGTTGCAACTCTGCTGCTTGGGCCCTCATTATACTTCCCTCAGCCGACCCATGAGGTTGTGGTAACGGAGGAAGCGTTGTTCACATTTTGCCAGCAGATGGCAGGGTAAGCTCGTTTTTGTACTGTCGTTGCCCCATTGGTGAAGTGCACAGCATGCTCATCCTTTAAATTAACGTCTTACAGTTCTGTCCTAGACCATAGAATTTATAAGTCATGATTTCACAAAATGGTTAGGTTGTTTACATTATTTCGGTTTTCTGTGAATACTTTTAGTTTGCATAATTGGGCTGCTGGACAAGGATTCAATGATATTCAGATGGACCAATAGATGTTCTTGCTGTGTCACTTGAGGAGATGTCGAGACTGAAATTGTCAAAATAACAAATGTGAATTGTTCTTAAATGTCTTGAAAAGGCTAGAGTCACATGATAAAGTACTTAGATTTTTTTGTTTGTTTTTTGTTTTCATTATATCTAATTGCAAGTTGAGGACATTTTTTCTTCTTCTTTTATCTTCTTCATGATTGTGAATAGATTCCTTTTGCACTTCAGACCTGTTATGAGAAATACCAGCAAGGATCATTGTACCTGGCCCGGAGGGTTTCCAGGGACCTACCCTGGAGCCAGTCCAAGGGGAAAGGCCTGTCATCGAGTGCCTGATGGTTGGCCCTTCATCCATGGGGCCCAGTCTTACTCAGCCAAAAACAGGGACATGATTCTGTGGGCTCACCATCTGCAGACTCACAGGAGTCCAATGCTATGATGATCAGTTGACAGTTAAAGGCACAGGCCTTAGCAGCCCACTGCTGGAATTAAAGTTTGGGATGTGGCATGTCACCCCTGGTGGGCAAGTGAGGGACTGCAGGTATTGGCTGGATCGACTGTTCTGAGCCTATGTGCAGAAAAGCTCAGAGTATGTACCCACCCTTTTTGGAGACTCAGGCGATGTGGCCAGTGACTGAGATCTGAAGGGGAGTGATTGGGAGGATAAGCCTACTCTATCTGAATCCAAATCATATTCAATTCTTCTTCTGTGCTCGATACACTTTGTCCATGATGACCATCATCTTCAAACATAAGGGTGTCAGTGCACTTTGCACCTGGGGAGGGGGAAGAAATTTTCTGTTGGTGACGGAAGGAATACTTTGGAGATCCTCAATTCCCCAAACACATATTCCATTGAGAAAAGATGGCTTTGAGGTAGGTCTGCTCATCCGAGGTATAGGGCTTCTAGAACTGCGCTTATGACTGGCCAGTTCCTGAAACTCAGGAACCGGCACTCTTGGAGAGGTGTCTGCTCAACCTTTTATTACACACGTTTTCTCTCTGACACAACTCAAACTCCCAACAGTCACCCGGCCACACTTTTTCATGACATCATGGCTGCAATACACACATATTATTTGTAGTTTGCCTTCAAGTCATAAGGAAGGAGGAAGTTTCCATCTGGTTTTTGACCATGTTGCCTGTCAGTAGGTCGTGTATTAGGATCTGCTGCCACCATGTTGATAGCACCTTCCTACAGCAACTCTGCTTCCCCAAGGTTCTATGGAGGCAGGGCTCTGAGGGTCCCCCAGTCAACATACTTAAATTTGAGATTCACAGCATGTGTAGAAGATCTGCTCTGGAATGGCCTCCAGAATCTGATGGTCTAATTGGCCATAGCTAATTGGCTATGGCTATAGCTTTTACAGCCCCTGATTTCTGAACCTGGCCCTTAAATATTGTTTTTTTTTATATATCTCCTGAGTGTCGTCAGTTCTAGAAGTACGGTCCCTCTTCCCCTATATTCAAAAACTTATGCCAGTCTCCGCTGGTGCCGCACCCCCAGGGCATTCCCCTCTCCAGTCGTTTCACCTGATTGCATTCTCCTCCTCCAGTCCTCTGACTCCGTTGCCCTGGAGATGCGACTAACCGGGCATGAGCAGCTTCGAACCTGCTAAATGTTCAGAGGAAAGTACATTCTGCTATCTGGGTGAGAAGTCCACACGTCAACAATCCCAACACTTCTGATTCAAGGTTTCCCTTTCCCTTACTTATTTGCCACATAGAGCATAAACAACACTTACACAGCCTTAGATAAACTCTTGTTGGCATGGTTTCTGCAGCTGCAGGGTGAACCTGTAGTGTCTTCCCCTGTATTGTGCTGCCCATGTCTATCTCACAAGGGCACCCTATCCTGTCTGATCTCTTCTGGTCACGTACTCATCTTCTGCACAAGAAATCATATTGTATCGTATAAGCACAGTAACTTACATCTAATGCATACAAAGATACTATAATCCATACACATCCCGAGTACCTAGGCTAACAGTACCAATGTTCATCATATGGGAGTATACAAATAGTGGCTTAACACCAATGAGGATAACTGACTATGTTCAGCATGTTGATTGTCAGTCTCCTTGCACCTTTGGAAGTGTCTGATGTGGCCCCTCCAGGAATGATGGGGCCGTGAAGGGCTTTTGCTGGAATAACTCATTGACACTTTGAGCTAAGAGGCTAAAATTTGACTATGTTCATCAGGAGGTCAAGAGCATCCAGCATGCCGAGTTTCAGTCTCCTACTACCTCTGGAAACGCCTAAGATGGCCACAAACAACTGAATGACAACTGCCAAACAGGCCAAGGGTGACATGGCGGCATCTCTCCACCAGATGACACTCTCTCTCCCTATCAGATAGAGCGAACCGGAACCAGAAATCAGAACATTCAGAGGAACTGCAGCATCCAAGCAACTGCCCTAAAAATCGGGGAAAGATCAGAAAAGTCTTAAATACTTGTTTGCTTGTAGTTGCAAAGATTTTTCTGATCTTTCCATCATGCTAGGGTGGTTGCTATGCATGCTCCGATCACGATGCACGCTTCTGTTTTCACTTGGTTTGCCCCATCTGACGGATTAAATTCTCCCCATGCATGTGTTGTGTCTCGGATCAGTCTCCATTGAACAATTTTTTATTTCTATTATCTTCTTTCAGTGAGTGTCTATGAGCCCCACAAAACTTGCACTAACAATGTAAAGTAAAAACTGTAAAAACATGTAATGTAAATGATATTTGGATGGCATTTAGCGCACCGGTCACGTGACCATGGCTCTATTACATAAAATTTTGCAGGAAAAACTATGAATTGTGTCTAGTTTTCATATTTTATACGAAAGTTGAGTGAGAACAGGTTATTCAGAGATGCCACTAAACTACTGGCATCATCAAAATGGAGGAGTTCAAGTATCTCACGGTCTTGGTTCATATACCGTATCATGTGTTGCCCAGATTTGCATGGTCTGGATTATCAGAATCAGATTTATCCTCACGTTTATTTTCAGTTTTCAAGGTATTTGCTTGGTATGCCACACAATAGTTTTCCTTTGCATATATTTCATACAATGGCGTCAGCATCTTGTCTGACTAACAGATGGAGTGGTGTTTACAAATGTAGAATAGTTACAAACACCACCCCATGTAGTGCACGGCATTTTTACCTTACAGAAAAAAGTAGTACTTTTTTTTCTGTCCTCCACTTCCCGTTTTCACCACTCATTAAATAAGAGCGATGGCTTCCACAGATGCACACACACACACACACACACACGGTACAAGAGTTCACCAAGACCACAAACCTGGCAAACATGGGAGCAATTACCTAGAGGCCACAGGGACCGAGGTCCTCTGAACCCATGTACACAGTGTAGGCACCCTCAAAGGCTGGAGCGCACCGGGGCAAACATACTGTTGGAGCATACAGTATATTTACAAACACTTAATCTTCGTGTACGTACGACAGAAAGACTTTGCTGTAGGAACAGTATCGTACCTTAGTGCACCCCCTCTGTTCAACAATACTAAATATTTATTACAACATTGTCAGTAATACTAAACTCAATAGTACAAATACAGCAATGATGTGTCAGATATTACAGCGTAGATAATACAGGTCAGGCACTTCACCTCTAGCAGTCGGGTCAGAGCTGTTATTAACAAACCAGGGAGCAATCCAGTGAACAATTCTCTAGGAAAACAGATTTTAAAAAGTTATAGTCTCCATTACAACCAGCCTTTGAGAATCGCTGCTATCAAAAAAAAAAAAGATTAAATGGGAAAACAATGAAATTCAAAGACAAAAGCAGATCCTCTGTGCAAAGAGCAAAGGAAATTTTATCTGGCATTTATGCTTCTCGACTGTCTCCTGCATAGATCTATTTTTTGGGAAAAGGCACAGTATCTGTTTCAGTGGTTTGTCATTGTCCATACATTTCCAATGAAATAGACTTCTAACCAGAAGTGCAAAAGAGTTGTGAAAACACAGATTGTGAAAATGACTGTACCATGCATACACGTACAGCATCCACACTATGCATTACAATATGTGCTGAGAAAGTTTGACAGTATGTGAGGTGTACATGTACTACATGGTATGAGACAGTAAGTACAGATTGATCATTACAGTACAGTACAGTACAGTACGGTACTGTACAGATTGATCATTTTATTGGTAACCCACACTTTTTATATCATCTGTCTTTGTCTTACAAAGAAGTTCTGTACTAGCTGATTCATCAGGTTCCAAACCATGATGACTTCTGACAGCTGCTTTTCTTCATCTTCATTAGCTTCTACTTGGGCTCACCTCAATTTCAGTGTCTGGGAGGTTTGCCAGTCCATAGGTTGTGTAGTGCCCCTGTTGATGTCGTTGATGATGTGAAAAAGACCATTTCCTTTCATGAATATAGAGATAGCCTCCACTTTACATTGGCATTTTCTTTTGATATTTGATTCATAGCTGCTGTTCAGAGGCTCCAAATGGATAAATCTGCTACGAGTACCACTCTCAAATGTTCTATTTAGAGAGACAAATTTGTTTCTGAATCACCATTACTTTAACATGCACTGTCATCTGTTGGTGCAGTTAGTGCTGTTGCCTCACACAGCCCGCAGGTTACGGGCCTTAATTCTGTTCCCGACCTCTGGTATGCATTTGAACAATTTTTGCAATTTTTCCCTTCCCCTTTGCATTCAAATAACAGTGTTTGTTAGTTACTTTATGGCATAATCTTTTACAGAGTAATGGCAAAAACAGGGCAACATGGTGGTTCTGTGGATAGTCAGTAATGATCATAATATTCATTAAGAGCCCTAATATTCACCAGGTCAATCATGCACTCTAAATTGTCTCTAGGTGTGAATGAAAGAGTGGACTCGCAACCTCTAGATGGGTGTATTCCCCACCTTTGCCCTATATGAACTGGAGATGGGCACCAGCAGTACCCTGCCACATCCATGGGTATAAAGTGGGTAAGATAATGGACGAATTGATGGACTTCAACAGGCACCAAGTGGGCAGCTACATGTGGACTGCTCTATATCTACGACCAAGAGACAAGACTGGAATTCGGGCCTTTATCCATCAGCTGTAACAGAGCTTTAATTTGGCCTCCAGGGAGCCCTATTATCCAGTGTGTATTAAAGGTTCCATTGTAGCTAATTATCAATTTAATTTAATTTAATTCCAATATCGCGCCCCCATAATGGTGGATAGTAAATCTTCACAGTTCAAATGCCATGCCACCATAGATGGATGGCTAAGATACTCTTCTATTCCTTATTTACTGTTAACAATGCAAGTTGAATGTTTATAAATCAAAGTATGTTATTCTAAAAGATAAGAATTGTATTTGTAGTATGTGAAATACACATTGCTGTACATTTATGCATTATGTGCCTGAGAGGAGGTGACCATGTACCAAGAGAAGGTGACCATATACCAAGCCCTTCTGAAACAGACACCTTAGAGAGATTCAGTGATGAAACAACCATTATATTTTCATCTGTAAGCCTCCTCAGTATAAAAATCTTCAACTTCAACTTCAAATTCATCTTCATTTAAAGTGCCATTTCATAACGATATTTTCAACAGATTCCCTGTATGAGCATGCTGAAAGTAAAGGTGAAAACCTTTATCCAGCAGCAACCTCAGGCAGCCTCAGGCAGAACCAAACAGAGACGGCGGTCTTCCTGAGCCTACTCTTACCGGAGTCTCTGGCTCGGGGGTTGCGCTGGTCTTTCATGCTGGTCTCTCCAAGTCAAAAAGAGTTTGTTGTTTCACTGTTTAATGTTGTTAAACTTTTGAGCCAATAGCGTAACAACTTTTCACCAGTTACGTAATAAGTTATTTTACTGGCTGGTTATTGGCCTGGTGTTAAAAAGAAAAACTTTTGAAATCATAATAACTGGAGCCAGTGGATGACAGTTGGTGACCACAACAGCCACAACACTTCTCACCTCAGCATCCACCAAGAGGCCCCGTCTATTTATGCAAGAACATCTGTTTGGCTAAAGAGATAAAGCCCAAGTAGGTGTCTTGCCAGAGCCACTATAATATATAATATAATAATGTAATGTAATAATATAATAATGTGGTCAACCCGAAGACCTTAAGCATGAACCCGACCAGTCTAATATGATTATTATTATCGATTCTCCAGCCAATGTATCCATTTTTAATGAGCAAACAGCAGTTTTTAGAAATGATTCTTCTTTTGGTATTTCTTTTTGCAGTCATATTGTGTATTACGTAACACGGCATCATAGACGCCGGTTAGTACATTTTCAAAGAGATTTTTAATGCAGCGTTTTCACTCCACGTCATCAGGGTGTCATCGACCCCGAAAGTCATCACGTTGGAGGCATGGATGAATGGGAAAACTGCTTTTTTTATTCTCAATTCATCGAATGTGAACAGTTCACGTCTTTGGGTCTGTAGTGCCTTTTTATGGTCTTCCGTGTGTTTTCAAACATTCTTCCATCACACATATTCACATTATCCAGGGCAGTTTACCTGCGAGTACCTACATCATGTCTTCTGGGTTGATGCCGCACTGATGATGCCCAATGAGAACCTTCTATACTAGGCCACTAACGTAATAGGCAGCCAGCAATCTTGTTAATGTAATGTAACTTATTACATTGTTGGCAAAAATCATTGCGTTATTGGCTCACATTTTGTCACATGGTTGGCGGGTAACGTTATCCATTAATAAGTTTGTTGTTGCCACAGGTGCAACACAATCACACATGTTATGCAATGAACCCACAATACTATCAGTAATATGATCGATATGAGGGGAACTAGGGTAAACTCAAGGAATCCCTGATAAGCAGAGTGCTGGCATTGTACTGAGGGCTTAGGGAGCTGCTCTCCATAAATCTGGCTATAAACCTGCCAGACATCCTTTGTGGGAGCCTCTCTTCAGTTGCACATAGGCAGCCAGTAGAAAGTCAAAAGTTATTGATGAAGATGGTCAGACCAAAACTGGATCCTGCGGAGAGAGAATCAGGCAGCTGGACTACATTTCATTGACATTACTTTTCTTGTTTTTGTCAATATCGTTTCTCATGCTCATACTCATCTCCACTGTTCCTTCCAGGTTCCTTTCATTTGCGTGTTGATCTCTTACCATGACTTGTGTTCAATCGGGGCAAAATAGATCAAATGTCTGCATTGGCATTTTTGTCTATGTAAGTCGCTTTCGCGCAGTGACATTGGATGTAAGTGAACTGGAACTGGACTAGAAACTGTTATTGAAATATTAGAAGCTCGACTTAGAAGTGCTGAAACTGATCAAGGACGAGTCAAAAAAAAAGTGTGAAGACCTGCAGTTGAGAGAGGCACACATATGTTCTCAGTCAAAAAAGGAAGTTAGGAGGAACTTTCATTTGAAAAAGAAACAGTCTCGACATCTGGAAGCTCTTTTACCCCTTGACCCCATCCCCCTGCTCCATTCCTTCTCCATGCCTCCTCGCTCCACGTCTCTGAGACCTGTGTCTGGAAGGAGTTAAGTGTATATTCCAACATACCTGTGTGTGCGTGTGCGCACAAGCATGCGCGCGTGTGGCTGTGTGTTTATGGGCACGTGTGTATGTGTGCGTGTTTGCGTGTGTGCGTTGGTATGTATGTACACACACGCCGGGCAAGCAGAGAATACCTTTGACCTCCAAACATAGAAACCATGTGATTCGGACAATATCTTGCCAGGCTATATTAGGGACTCAAAAGACGGTTAGATAAATAATACGTCCGAAGGCTGGGGCTGCGCTGAGCGTTGTCTTTTAGACGAAGCAGGTTCCTCGCTTCATAGATCTCTTTCTACCAACGATAACATAATGTACCAACTTGCGAAGCTTACCATTGAGGTAGTGCATCTCAGTAGTTTTCGAGCCTCCCTTTCAAGGAAGGAGAGGCATGACCTCCATGGTAGGTTCCACTTCATTCTCAAGAACCTTATGCTCCTTTTTCTGTCAAAGCGTATTGCCTCTACATGCCTTTGCTCATCTTTTTTGTTGAGAAAATCTGGTAAATGGGATATAGCGATATTTCTTTGTACTCATTAGTCAGAGAGAATCCGCACTGATGACATCTTACAGTCACCCGTGTATGAACACTGTCCACTGTAAACTTTCAGTGAGTGGAAGACAACTGTCGTACGGACGACTGTGTTTCGTTGGAGACAAAGGGACAGCAAAAAGGCCTAAACTGCGGTCAAATCATCAAGGTGACTGAGCCACAGGCAAGAACCACAGGCTCAAGGGGGTTCTACCTTGCCATTTGAAAAGCGCCAATGGCAGGGAAAGTAGGATGAAGCGATGCATGAAGATACCAGCTGGTGGAAAACATGGAACCATTGCCTTGCAGTGGTGTGTGTCTTTCCCCAAACTCTGTCCGTTTCTTCTCGACACAGGTTGGTCTCAATGCGCCACCCAGAGAGACTGCTGTCATCAGCTCATTATTTGGAGGCATCTTTTTCTGTTCAGGTTACACTTGGTGTTAATGTCTCGTCCTCATGACCACACACAACGTGCGGCCTTTTTAAGGTAAGTCCGGCGTAGGAACGCGCCGCATATGATTTAGTTCTCGCCAAGGTCTTGATTGCATCCTAGGAATGCGTACCAATACACGTTTACAAGGTACTGGAAGCCAGATAAACCAGATAAACACCAACGACTGCTTCCATGGGGCTTTGTCTTACACACTGACATAGTGGTGTGTTTTTCTTTTTACTTCAATATGGAGTTTGGCATCAAAATTAGCATTGTTTTTGGTAGTGGCATAAATGACAGGGATGAATTACTGTATGTCAGAATATTGTAGGTCGCTGAACTCCCTTAAACTACAGAGCGAGTAATGGATACATGACTAGATTAACACATTTGACTTGGGCATTGTAGACTTTTTTTTAAAACAAAGGTCAATTCATTACAGAGGTGTTCCAATTCTTCATCACTCTAGGGGGAGAAGCACCCTGGAACCTGAACGTCATCCAAAGCATATTTAAGCGATATGTTTAAGTATATTCAAGTTTATCCAGCAAACACCAGGCTTACTCTTTAAGTACACACACAGTAGAGGTGACGCCTCAATTTTTGGTCATCAGGAGTTTACAATTCTAATTCATCAGCGCAGATGTCCTATTTACCGGGGGATATTCTAGTGTCTGCTTGTCTTAACAAGCAGTCTGGGGAATAAAACCATTATTTCTTCACTGTTTCCAATCATAGGTGGCAATAAACGTGGACCCAACTCAGTAAGTTCAAGCGCGCAATGAGAACCAAATGTTCACTTTTTTTTTCCATTTCCCACACGTTATGGTTCCAGATTTTCAAAAGAGCGTTGCAATTTTTATGCGCCGGTGTTGTGTGTTTTGTTGTGCCGATTACGTTCCGTCTCTTGAACCATGCCCACTAATGAACACGATTCTGTATTTATGACCGCCGCTCCCATCTAGGCGTTGCACTACTTTCCAAAATTCAGAGTTTTGGAAATGGCCTCCATTTGATTCATGATTGGAGGGTTAAATCGAATTAGCTCCTCTCCACATGACGGCTCATTGAAACAAGTGAGGAATCCCATTAATTGGACTTCAAAGGCATCCTCCTCAGACGCACAACGAATTATGTCGAATTTATTTACTTATTTAATTTCACTTCAGTCGAAGCAAGGCATTTTGGGAAATGAAGAGTTCTTCCAACGTGTTCTACAACAGGAGAGTTAAGTAAACAACTTTTATTGTTCTATTGCTGGAAACTTTTTTTTTGTTTGAAAAACATCTGTTGTCAATAAAATGCACCATGTGCAAGGAGTTCGTTATAGCGTTGTTTGTTTAGAGTATTTAATGGACCAGACATACAGAAACATGATATATCTATATAAAGACCTCTGGAGACTCCGGTGCTCCTCTAACACAAGTGAAGTGAGGGGAGAAAGGCTGCAGAGGAGGGAGAGGGTGAGACGAAAAAGAAGCCTCTGTTACAAACCTACAATCTATGAGCATCCTGACCGAACAAGAGCCTCTCCTATGCAACGACAATAACCTGTCATCCCTAACGCATTACACTTTGAATGCAGTAAGTGACAGAGTGATAAGTTGAGATCAGGACTTCCCTCTCCTGCCCGAACTCCCACACTGCGTCATCCTGGGCGGGGGAGGCGGAGGGCTCCCTCACCCTTAAAGCAACTGGCGCAATAGTGGGTCCTGGTCGAGCCGAGGCACTCGCGGGACAGAGAGGAGCGCCTCCGCTCCACCGCTCCAGGGCTGCTCCATGACTGCGCATTTGTGGCACAGCGTCACCACACACGCACGGCCGCCTGGTCCCTCTGTCGCGCACGTGTGTGACATGAACAGATCCGCGGGTCAAAACCAGGGTTTCGGGTTCCGGCACGGACAAAGACTTGATGCCTTTTTTTTTCCATCTCCGCTGCGCGACATGGAGTGAGGGTCGCTCTCGCGTCTGAGGACTGAGGCTGCAGGATCTGCGCGTCCGGAGCGGGACCATCCTCGGAGCTGTCGACGAAAATGCGTCCGGCCGCAGGCTGCCGTCTGCGGCTGCTCCTCCTCCTCCTCTGCGCGCTCTGGGCTGGGGGCTGCGCCTTCCCCAGCAGCAGGTCCCGGAGCTCGGGCCAGGATGGGAACACCTCCGCTGCCGAGGTAGTCTGCACAGACAGAAAGAGAATACAGTCGAGAAAAGGAATACACTGATCGGGTTTCCAGTGATGATCACATACCTTTTCTTGTTCCGTGTTGAACAACTTATTCTTTATGCCCTCCATATGACAAATCAAATAGAATCCATATTTCACACTCTTCAGAATCTTCAGAATCACTAAAACAATGTTATGTCAAGTGGTTCTGGGTTAGGTTTGGGTTCTTTAAATGAGTGAGTTGGGTATACAGTGTGAAACTTAATGGTGTATTCTTAACTGATTAGAGACTATTCTAATGAAATAACTGAGGAAAATCACATTTTGCAAGTTGCAAACAGTTGCAGAAGGTCTTGGGAAAGTTGTGTGAAAAGTGGGGTGAAGTTGCAAAAAAATCATTAAGATTCCGATTAATTGCTTCAAAACTAATGGAAGGTTGCAAAAACTTGCAAAACAAGAAAATAAGAAACAGTTATTTTATGGGATTTGTAGTTTAGTGTATGCAGTTTATCATTATTCTGTATTTTCTTGCCGATTAGCGGCAGTCGTTCTAATGAAGTCATCTAGGTACATTGCATATACTGTACTCAACTTATCTGATGCTGTTCAGTAAGTAGCTGTGTAAAGCCGTTACTTAGCACAGTTGCATGCAGCAACTTCTTCAAATGAGGATTTTTTTTGAGTGTAAAGTTGGTATGATGTAGTAACTTTACGCTTTATCAACCTGTTTATTGAGCAAATGCTGTTCCGATTGGGGGTGATAAGATTTTCTACCAAACTTTGTGAATGGGGGTTTATTCTATTCTTCCCTACTGAGGACCACACTGGTCACAGAGACAGTACCCATTGGTCTACCACGGGTCTGCTGGTGCCCAATTCCAGTGTACACACCGTTTATTCTTGCATTCACATGCATTCACATGTAGGGACATTTCAATCGTCCTTTATGCATCTTTTTGGAGCTTTATCCCAGCTGCAAGGCAAGGCAGACTAATGCAAATAATCGTTTTAATTTTAACAAGCACTCTGATTGGATAGATGGTTGAATTTTCTCATCCCTCCAGCTAGTCCAACAGTGGAATTTGAATGCAGATGCATTAATTTTGCATGCACAAATACCAGTATTCATTGTATTGTACAATGAGTAACAGCCTGTCAAATGTTTTGTTATTCTTGACTATTGGCCTTTTCACTCTTACTGTCATCACGCCATGTGCCATAATGAAAGGTGCTATGCTGTGTTATCATCATGCAGAACGAAAGAAAACCTCTTCCTTCAATATCTTCCTCTACATTCCTTTATCTCTTCATAAGTTTTGATCTTTGTGTCAAACATCTGTTTTAGCACAGGGTTGACCCTGGACATCCCTTTACTGAGTAGCCTTGTTTTCTCATTTGTCGTTTGACAGTAAATGCTTCCTAAGCATCCAAATTCTTACGAACCTTTATGTCAAGCATGTTACATAAACATGCCTAACCCTAACCCCTAACCCTGTTAAAGTTTAATTACCCTGTTTTCAGAGTATGTCCCAATATGTTTCAGATATGTTACAGTCTATGTTGCTTGTGGTCAGCAGCAGCTTTTAGATGGCGGTGTAGTTTTACAGCCCACATTTTGACTGGTGAGGTCCACTGCCACCACTATCAACCTGACTGTTGGCAGCATAGCTGCACAGCAGCTGACAGACAGACAGACAAGGGGAGGAACCGGGGATCGATGTCAAGTATTGAGCTGTAAAAAGACCGACAATTAGCGAAGAGGGGGTGAATGATGAACATTATTGAATTAGGCATGTGTCCAATACTAATCCAAATGACCACAAGTTATGACAGGACTCACTTCAATGTTTTTTACCACCAGACAGTATTGCCTTGCTTTGCCTCGCATCAGCGTGCCGCCCCTCCACCAGAGGTAGGCTGCGCAGTTTGAATGGGTGGCGTAGCATAATCGTCCATTCATTTGCTGCCTACTGGGCCTGGGCATGGATTATGAAAAAGTCATATCCCTTACTTTGTGCCAGGCAAAGTCTGCCCCACGGAAAACCGAAAAAGGTGAGCAGAGGCGAACATCACCACCACGCTTGCTGCGATACAACGGAAAACACAACCGCAGCAAGAGACAACCGAGGCATTGTGTGATGTCAGGCGTACCAGCGGGCATTTTGTGCATCTTTTTTCTTTCACCTCTTATGCAGGTAATCTCATGTAGACCCGGGGTCTGATTCACCAGAGAGACAACATACTCTTTCTTCGGCCAGTGGAAAAAAAAAACACCTGACTTACTGTCTTCGTAACGCCACAACTGTCTGTACTAGCGGGAAGCATTCTGACATCAACAGCTTGTCACTGGCTGTGCGTGAAAACAGGGTGAAATGAGAAAACAAGACGTCTCTTGACATGGGAAACCCTGTCACTGGCTTTTAAATTTCTAAAAGTTCCGTTGTATTAGTGTTCATGGATTTGCCTCATTTAGACTTCACAAAGGCACTATCTGGAATATGGATAACTCTGTTGTGGCATGGTATGACACATGGCTTAGACCGCTTTCTTTTGTAAAATCAGGGAAAACGGTGCAGTCACATCCGGGTTGTGTTGGTTGCTGCTAGGGTTGCTTTTTTGCCAGCTTAGCAGCTTAAGACCTCTTTGCTTGTAACAACAGATGTTGCAGCATCTAAAAGCAAAGGTGTTTATACTTGTTCTGAATCGCTACACTCAGCAGAACAGTCCGTTACAACTTTTTCTTGGCTGCCTTGCAAGTCCCTCCACAACCTTTCTTTTCTTCAGCGTGATGGAGCGTACCAATGAGATAAACATCAACGCTTTCTCTCCTCCACCCTTGTTAGACGCTCTCTTGCTGTTTAATCAAATGAAGAAGTGAGAGGTTTGTCCCCGAGGCCGACATCAAATCCAGATTTGGTTAAGTTTAACCGTGTGAGGCTATTAGTGGAATGCCGCTTTGAGAGAAGTGTAAAAACCATAAGTGCATGTCTTCACACGAGGCCTCTCAGCAGCATTCCTGTCATCCATCTGACGCATTTCTGACACACCAGACTTCGATTGCCATCTTTTTAAACTGGTACGACTCCAAAATGCAGCTACTCCCTCGTTGTATTCGAAACATCTAACGGGCTTACAGTCATACATGTACCCTTGCATGTACTCCTACAGATTTACATATGTATGCAGTGCAACCCAGCAGTGAACGTCACTGGTAAAGTTTTTGCTTTGCACCTGAGGTTCGCTTCATTTGTGCCCCCCAAACATTACTTACTACTATGTATAGTGCTCATTCCATGCGCCACCGTAAACCCCAGTGCGCCGTCGTGCTCCACCTCTACATCTATGTAAATAAATGTGTTCCTCGCTGACACCTCCTTCCTCTCTTTGGCTTGGGCCTTTTAAGTGCAGTAAGTGAGTGCTTGGGTTCATGTTGCTCACGCATATCCTTGACGCCTGGTACAGCGCCGTGACATTTTACAAACAAATATAACCTTACCAACTAACTAACTCACTAACCGTGGAAGAGAACAACGAGTGGGGAAATTAAAATGCGGCTCTGTGGAGGCACACTCTGCAAAAAGTCACCGGTTGGCGTGGGGTTTGCTATTTTAACCCAATAATTCCGGACGGTGGTCCCTCTTCACGCCAACCCATGAGGCGCGCTAAAGCTGATACCGCGTTCGCAGGGCGTCAAATTCTTAAGCCAGTTCAAGTTTAAGTTGTGTAGTCTATTGTGGAATGGACTCCGAGGGATGGAGGGCTCTCAAATGTCCCTCACCCTCGATGAGGTAAAGTTGAAACCGTATATCATAATCTGTTGGAATGTGTGCTGTGTTTGATTATTGTATTCCGGCGTTCCGTTCGTCGCGTCTGTGGTTTCAGAATTGTGCTCTGTTAAATGTGTCTTATGGTGGTGGTGTATTTGTTGGTACGTGGTGCAATCCATGATACAACACTGTCACAAATTATTTATTGCAATATCAACATGCAAAGGCTGCCCTGAGCTGTGATAAATGGTTTGCACGATGCATTCATGTTCATGTCAATGTCTTTGGTCAATCATATGAGCCCGACCTGTTTAAATGCCCCCCCCCCCAATTTTTTTATCTGCTCGGCTGAGCTTCTGATCGAAAGGATCGAAGAGCAACTAAAGCGTGACGTCACCCAACTCCCAGCCACTGATTCGTCAGAGTGTTTTCACTACAGACCCAGTTTATCTATCGCAAGTCATATCGCAATGACGATACTTAAACTAAAATGTTATTCCGTGTTCCCCTCATAGCGTCCCACCTGATTGGAAAGATACAGATCGTCATGAACTGAATCTGAATCCTTTCAGGCAAGTTAGGGGAGGAGCAACAACTACAAAACTTAAGGGAGATCATAACACCTGTTTGGATCATTCTGTAGATAAACAGGTTCATTGGAAACAGCTGCCAGTATCACAGTGGGGTGTAACAGATCACCCTGAAAAGCCTCCATTTCTCGCTGGAGAGGATGTGGTGATCAGCAAATCTAAGTCTCTATTTGTTTAGCAGCTCAGCGAAAGACTTGAATTGCAAGGGCTGAAGAAAAGAAAACGTGAGTTTGGTGAAAATGAGAGAAATATGAGAAAGCATGAGTAACATGGGCAGGAAGGTTGACAAGAAGCATTTACAAAGAGTGCACATGGCCTGACAGCTATAAGAGAGACACATGGGATAAATACTCAAGAGGCTACTCAAACTAATGACATGCAGGTGATACAGAAAACAAAAAGTCACAAGTTCCTCAGCTGTGGGCGGCTGCAGAGAATTCCTGGGAGTATGACCAGTCCATCCTATGGATAAGTGGAGGACTTCCTCAAAGTTCATTTCCTCGGCCTCTGTCTTTGCTGTTCAGCCAAGTTCTCCTCTGTGACCAAATCCCTCCCTGTCTACCAAGAACTAAAGTCCCCTGCCCTGCCGTCAAGATCAGGCGTTGAAACGCATGAAGGCTGACGCATGAAGACCTAGAGAGGCAGATTGAAATCTGAGAATGCAGAAACAGTTTGATACAATAGCAAAACAATCACAGCGTTGATCGGTATCAGTGAATGTTGTATTCGCCCTCACAAATGAAACGAGTTTTCATGTTTCTGTTGTGTCACGGCTGTGTCATGACGTTTGGTTTACCAAATTCGAACCTTGGGAACATGGTTTCATTTTTTTTAGACAATCCTCTGATAATGGACATTTCACTCTAAAATGTTGTGCGACCACCACCTAGTGTCTGGGGTGTTGGGACTGGCTGAGACATTTGAAACATACCCAATCAGTGATTTTCAAAGTCAATTTCAGTGCTTTTGTTGTGGTCAGACTTTGTATTTTGAGAGAGTTAAGCTGTGGATTTTGAGCAGACTTCAGTGGGAGCTCTCTGAGGACGCCAGTGCATGTTACAGTTAAATTAACAGGACTGATTCCTCTCTAAACAGACCAATCAACAAAGACCATTTCTTTTTGATTATTTACAATAATATAATATTGGATTTTTATGTGTTGCTGACTGAGGTGTATCGAATCCAATGAGTTAAATTTCTAACCCAGTGAAAACCCACTTTTATGCATTCCTTGAACTGCATTTCTAATGGGTGTGTGTGTGGTTACTGTCTTTTGTGGTAGGTGGTCACAGAGCGAGGTGGCGGTAACAGTCAGCGGACACTGCAGGAGCTCCAGCAGGAGAACCTGCTGCACACTCTTCCATCTGGACCTGTCCAGTCCTCCAGCAGGTCCAGGCACCGCTGGTCCCCACACCGTCCCCAAGGCGTCCTGCCACTCCCGGAACCCAAGGAGGACAGCCAGCTCTTCGTTCTGGACCTGAGGAACTTCCCAGAGCTGGCCAAAGCAGACATGGCCTCACAGAACCCCAACATCCAGGTCAGTGTTACCTGTGTTAGGACTTTGCAGAAGAACATTAAGAATTACTTCTGAATTTCCAGTAAGATTTTTCTTTTCAGTTCAACTCAAAATTGAGTTGTATACAAAATGCATGATTTCCTGCTGAATTTGAATCGAACGAAGTGGAGCTTCAATTCAAATTAAATGGAAAGTGTTTAACAATAAACGTTAAGGTTTTGCAAGACTCTTTACAGTGTGCTCCATGACCTGAAGAACAACCTGGAGAAGGTTGAAGGGTCATTGACAGCATCATCCATAAGGCATATATTACATTTGATTTATTTTACATTTCATCGATCATGGAATGACACACGAATTCTCAATTTCCCAGAATGCACTTTAAATGATGTAAAATGTGTTAGATTTAATACATGTAATACATATTCTCGTGTATTTAGTTTGTTTTGTTCAATGTGATGAATTCATTCCATCTCATTCCAATTCAGATTCCAATTCAGCATACGGTTAGGGTGGGTCCAATTCACTCCAAGAATCAAATGGAGGCCAGCTCTTATATTCAGAATTTAAATGGTAAAATGTGTATTATGTAGTAAATATAATCTGGTTTATAATTTAAACCAGTGATCACACTTCATGCCCTCTACGGCATGTATCTCCCCCTCATACACTGCATCGCTCAGTGCGGCTGGTTTAAAGTCAGGACGATGTCTCAGGTTACCATATGTAGGACCTTTCTCAGTGGGGTGCTGTGACTCCACAGACCACATTCTTTTTATTTTTTCCTATTTTGTTGCTATAGATCCGAAGCCGAGTTTAGAAACTGCACAGGGGGGGGGGGGGGGGGGGGGGGGGGGGGGTGTCCACGCTACACTGAGAGTTTCTTTTTTGGCTCTACGGTATATTCCGGAGCTTTCTGGTCAACTGACCTTTGGTGCATGGTACCTGGTACCATTTACCAATGTTTCTTTTGTTCCCAAAGCAGTCTCTTAGCACTCACGTGTCCATCCCGACCTTCTAGCATATAGCATTTGGGTGCGGGCTGAGGGACGTTTTGAAGAATGTGGAATATCTGCAAGAGAAAATGAACGGGAGTGTAGACCCATTCATGGACCCCCATGCGTATCACATGAGGGTCAGGTGTATTATCGACACAGTATTTGATTGCACAGAGGTGATGGGGGGGGGGGTGCAAAATGGCCCTGGGCCATACCGGGCATCTTCTGCTTAACGAGGACCTTGAATTGCAGGGAGGGTGGGTAAATTGGCACAGCTAATACAGGAAGAAGCAACCACTGAACTGTGGTGGGGGGCAACGGACAGCTAAAGCACTAGAGCTACACTTACACAACCCACCAGCTTAAGTACGGATACAAGTACCTGTCCAGGGAAGGAAGTGAGGGAAGTGAGGACACTGCCCTACCTACCCTTCGAGCTAAGCGCAAACTACCCTAGCAGTAAGAGATTGCCCTCCTGGAGCAATTGTCGTTGCTCCAGGAGGGCAAGCGATCGCTGCTCCAATCGGGAGTGGCTGTGGAGCTACCAGTGACGAGATGTAGGGTAGGGTATAGCGAAGTAGCAGGCTAATATTGCACAATGCTTCTCAAGCAAACTGCTCGCAGGGGGAAAAAAGGGAATCACACCCAAGAATATATAGTCTCCTACAAATGTTCTTGATGTTGGAAAACATATTGGCACTGCACATAGGCAAAGGGGTGTCATTCAGGGCTTAAAGCACTGCCTCTGGTGGTCAGCAGGAAGGAAAAAGAAGAACTCCTTTCTGCCTTATTTTAATCAATTGAGTCCACGTCCTGACCTTCACCATCAATTTTGGGGTACTTCCTGTTGGTCTGCATTTGACAAATTTGACTCACTCCATTGCAGGAAGGCCAGCTTTCACTACTATCGATTTCAAGTCTCTGCTCGTAGCTGGGCCCTAAAACGTCACTCGAGCGAGTTGGGTTACAAGATGACCTCTTGATCTCAATGGCTCCATCTCACCACCTGACAGGACACGGCGTTCTATCGTGTATGCGAGAATCGGCCCTGTTGGACGTTGTTTTGGTTGAAAGTTGCAACAAGGCCCCAGTGCCAAAAAGCCCATGCAGTGTCATACACAGACGGTGAGGCCCTCACAGAGACCCTCTATTAGGGTCAGGGTTAGAAAACACTGAGTCATAAATCCACTGTGTTTTACGTAACACTGCTAATTGTCAGACTACCAAACTAAATGTCTAGCTTCTTAGAAGGGCTGAATAATAATGATAACAATGGATACATGTTTGTACATATTGTTCAAAATGTGGCCCTATGCTCAAACATGAGGCTCTACCTACAGTGAGTGTTCTGCGTGTAGGGAGTAGTGGCTCTGAGAAGAAGACAAATGGATTTCAAAGAAATATTATCGCTTTCCTAATATTGCCTGTCATCAAGTGATATCTAAAGTGATATTTAAAGTCTGAACCACCAAAACCATAGTCAGCCCTAAAATGACTGGATTGGAAAGCTTGTTGGAAACCGTCACCACAACTGATGATGTTAAACTCTTCGATAGTACAAAAGAAATGATCAAAGCACAAAAATTGATCTATATGTACATACCACATGCCATGCTACAGTGCAATAAAGTAAAAGCTAGAATAGCGTTTTAGAGCAAATGAAGTGACGTTTATCCTCTCTGCCATCCCGCACCATGTTGGAATCTGTTCTCAGATGCTGTGTTATGGTCAGAGAGACTTGCTGGAAGAAACATCAGCAACCGAGGTTTTGTCTCGACCTGCGTGAGTTTATGTGTGGTTCACATCTCAGAACCAGCTATCCGTCCATCTTTGCAGACACTATATTTCTCATCCATTTCTCTGTCCCTTCCACATCTACACAATAGCCCTCTTTCATAGAAGAAGAGTTCACTTTTAATCTGATCTTCGGCCGCACAGCGTAGATATCACCCCTCTCATGCCTCATGCAAGGTGGAGATAAGCAGTTTTCTTTAAAAAAACAAAACAAAACAAAACACCATGCTAAGAATATGTTTAGATTGTGGGCACTTTATGAGAAGAAATTAGTTAGCATCTCTCTGGTCTACATCATCCAAGATTTCTGCAAGACTTTTTTTTTTGTCACATAATCCATCCAGCATGATGTCTGCCCCATCCTCTAGCCAAACCTGAAAACAAACAGGAACCCTCACGACCACTGTAAGGTTTGCTCAGGGATCATGGGGGCCTTAATCATAGCTCAAAACTCAGATATGATCTTTGTATGTAGATCAGGGTAGAGCTGTTTACTGTTGCCAGTGTGGATTCAGCATAGACTAAACTGTGGCGACATTAAAGGCACAATCCCGATCCGCTGACATCATTCCGCATTTGTGTTCCGTGCTTTTTTTTCCCTCAAGCCATGATGGCTTTCCAATAGACTCAAGTCCTTGCAGGGTTAATCTCATCGTTCTTTGACAGTGCCTTGTACATTTCAGGTAACTCTTGACTGACACCGTGCACATAGCATCATAGATAGCGTCATAGAAAACGCTTTTTAGTTTTCATTGCCAAATAGGTTTTGAATCTCCCGGAAATATGGTCTCCGCATTGAACCAGCCGTTAACACATGCGGTGTATGAACTCAGATGGAGCTGCTTTGTCCAGGCACTTCTGTAATTGCACCCCTACGGAGGATCAAGTCATGTTCTCTATCCTTTAGGATATGACTTCCACCTTTGTTTAGAGAAAAGTCACTGAACTGACACAAATGGAAAGCCCGAGAACCAGCCTAGCCTTGAGCAAGTAACCTCAAGCAAGTAATCCTAGGAGCCGAGTAGGATGTGTCCACCAGATCACAGATGGGTTACATTCAGTGAGCAAATTCTTGGTTGATGTAATATCTGAAAAGTTACATGGCCTTGCTCTTTCACGAAATGCAAATCACATTTTAAAAGGTTTTATGTGTGTAAAATGTCTATAGCACAGCTTGAAGCAAACTGCAGCAGTTGGACCACCCTTTAGACTTTCAAACCTTTTCAATCTGAGCGTTTTGCATTTTACGTGTGGTTCAGGTCACCATCGAAGTGGTGGACAACACCCGGACTGAGACGGAGGTGGAGATGGACCTGGCCAAGGAGAGCCAGCGTAACGACTGGTCCGTGTCATCCTCCGAGTGGGCCAGCAGCCACAAGAAGCTCTTCTGGCCTCTGTTCTGGGAGTACCCGGAGCAGGGGGAGAACGAGCTGGGCAGAGCCAGTCTGGAGGAGCAGCCCGAGGACTACAGCTATGAGCCAGAGGAGCCCATCCTGGGTGGGGTGGAGGGAGACTGGGGGAGTCACTGGAACAAAGACTGGGATACCAAGGATAACTACGGTATGTACTGCGGTATCACACCGCCACGGTCAGAAAAAGGCCAGAAATGTTTTTTTTTTTTGTTTTTCTATTTAGAATTTAAACTACACAGCTTGTGTTTTTCTTCGTCTTTTCTTTCCTACCCATCCCTTCCTTGTGCCTACACCTTTGCCTGACCTAAGGGAGAGTTAACATGCTAGACCTTTACTTTATGTTGCTTCATAAAACCATAACATAACAAACATTGGATTCTCTGTGGCTTGGTCTGGGTCACTTCACAGTGTGTTCTTACTGTAGCTGCCTCGCCTGGGCTATGGCTGTGGGGATTTAAGTAGTTCATCAGTGCACTGTAGTTCTATCCAGCAGTGAGCCAGCCATTTGTTACTGGTTCCTCTTTGATATCCTCATGGGGTCTTTGCAGGGCCCGTTGTATGCCCAGTGGGGGGTCCTAGAAAGGACCAGGCAGGGGGAGGCATGCATTAGTTCAGCCCTGAAAATGAAACAATCTCGATCCTCGCATTCTTCGACAACGCATAGATCTCACTGTTATCTTATATCTTCGCAGACTTCATGCTTTTTTTACCTTAAAATAAATCACATTTTACTGATGAAACAATGTTTCAACTCATTGTTCATCATTATTCGTTTTAGAAGAAAATTGCCAACTTCAACCATCACCTGCTTTATTCCAAAACATAGAGGCAGTTTGAGAGTTAAAAGATCAAACTCAATAAAGGAACACTGGATGCCCCTTTGACCCTCCACAACCCAAACATGGCACAGGCTTTTGTTCAGCGTGGAACCAAGATTTACTGGAGCTGGACTTTTACACATCCGTAACCCTCCGGGACACGCAGCTGACCTCCAACGTGTTTGCTCGTGCGTCTCGTGTCTTTCTGTCCTTGCAGATGTGGGAACCGGGGCTAAATAGGCCTTGGTATGATTTATGATAGGGTCTGCGCTTTCAAGGCCCGCTACATAAACATGCCAAACACACATTCACACACACACACACACACAAACAAAATGTACCTCACTGGGATTAAGTTCACTGTACTAGGTGGTGTAAATGCAACATGAAAAGCTAACAACAGTGTTGCATCACTGGGTTTTTTTATTAAATGTACAAGTACTCGATTCCTGCCCTTTTGTAGAATTAACAACTTTGATTTTTTCCTAATTACACTTTCGAGCAATACTTAATACCCGATATTCCTTTATTCTTTCTCACCAAAACACACACACACACACACACACACACACACACACACACACACACACACACACACACAATGGAAAGAAGTGAAAGCTGAAGGTTCAGCAGTCAATTTGAGTGAATACAGTCATTTCTTTCTTTTCGTTTGATGCCGTTTGATGCCGTTTGATGACTGGATTTTGTTGCATTAAGTACCTGTGATATGAGCAGTAATGTGACAAAACCCTACTCCAAATTGTCTTTTAATCTCATCAATGCTCAGGCACTAGACACATACACTTCTCTCTCATATGTGCAACAATACATACTGACCTCTGCATGTGCACAAAAATGTGTAATCAAACATTGGTCCGACATGTACAAATCTAATTTTCTCTTGTTGCACAAGCACTAATATTTAAGACACACACAGACACACACACACTCTAGAAATGCACTTCAAACAATGTGTAAAAGTGGGTTTCACTGGGTTAGAAAATGAGCCATTTGGATTCGATGCACCTCAGTCAGCAACACATAAAAATACAATATTATATTGTGGTAAATAATCAAAAAGAAATAGTCTTTGTCTATTGGTCTGTTTAGAGAGGAATCAGACCTGTTCATTTAACTGTAACGTGCACCGGTGTCCTCAGAGAGCCCCCACTGAAGTCTGCTCAAAATCCACAGCTTAACTCTCTCAAAATACAAAGTCTGTCACACTTGACCACAACAAAAGCACTGAGGTTGACTTTGAAAATCACTGATTGGGTATGTTTCAAGTGTCTCAGCCAGTCCCAACACCCCAGACACTAGGTGGTGGTCGCACAACATTTTAGAGTGAAAAAAAAAAAAAAGTCTGAAGCTAATTTGTTACAAAAGGTTTATTGTATTATTGTTTACTTTTTTATTCATCCATTCTTATTGTTTAAAGGAAATTCTGTCTTCTCCGTCTACTATTTTTCTATCTTTTGGCTTTAATAGAGAGAGGTTAATCATCAGTGACTCAGTACGTGAGGAGATTTTTAACTTAGTGCTTTTTACTCTTCATCAAGTAATTAATAGGGTGACTGCTTTTGACTTTTACTTGAGTCATATTATTCTAGTAACATTAGTGACAATACTAAGTTACTTGCGTATGATTTGGCTCCTCTACTCACCTCTGACAGTCTGAGAGCAGCTGGAAGTAAGGTAGTGTCTAGTCTAAAAGTGAATTTTGTGCCTGCCCTCTGTCCGTCCACCGCAGCACCATCATCCATAATCGGTTGAACATCATGTGGGAATCCTTCCTTCCACACACCTTATCCTTTCACAGCTTGCATGTTGTTTCTCCCATGACACAGCTATTTTGTTCCGAGGTCAAAGGGCGCGAAGACAGTTTGAGCTTCTTATGCGTCGTTCTCCAATAGAACCAAAAATCTAGAAAAATATGTGCGGACATAGCAGCAAATCGCAGTGACTCTGACGTTGGGCAGTTAACATGCTCCTACGAGTTGTGTTTATGTCATTTGTCATATTGCTGTTAGGATGCATCACAGCACCATTCAAAGCCTGGACATTACTTTCATTTGTTTTTATTGGACCCCAGCACGCGTTGGACGTCATTAACACCGTGTTCTCTTCATTGAAAATCACGCTCGTTCTGTACATCCTCCGACATTTTGAAAGCATGTTTATATGACGTTTGGCTGAACTCTGATACTCAAATAAGAAACTGCTCTCTGTTCTTGCTGACAGAAATAAGACATTTGTTGAAGCTTTTTCTGTATTCTTGTTATATATAGCATTCTTTGCCATACTTTCATGGTCATAATTTACACTTGACTGTAGGAAGCAGTTAGATGTTGAATGATATCGGCATCTGCTGTTCTCTTTATTACATTCAACGTGGTGCTTCTGTGGCTGTGACCCAGTTTAATGCTAAATTCACTGACAACAATTACATAATAGACGTTTTCTTATGCCTATATAGAGCCGGCTGATGGATCAAGTGGTTCTTACACTGAATGGCCTGGCATCAGCTATTGTCTCAAATGTGTCTTTTTGCTCAATCTCATCAGTAGACCACTATTTTCAAACAAAAACACAGCCGCTGTTATCTGGAACAGTCGGAATGAAGATCTGATGAACCTCTGAGGACATCAGAAATCATCAACAGAAATCTGCATTTTCCTTGTTTTTTATACTTTTATTCGTACCTCTTTTTTGTTGTTGTTGTTGTTGTTTATCATGTAACTGTTGTTATTGTCGATTTGAATGACGTTCAAATCCTACCATGCCTTCAGCTGCATGGTTAAAGGGAGCGTCCCAGGGACAAGTTGAGCACAGTTTCCCCACTGCAGGAACTTCAGATTGATTTTATGGGGTCACGGCCAACAGGAACTGTTCGTCTCACTTGGCCCTTTTCCATGGTCGCGTCTCCACAGCAGTCGGACCCCTCGGTCAAGGGGGAAGGAGGTAAACACGGAAGGATCCGAGGTAGTGGCCGTGCCTCTGGTTTGTGTGTCCGTGTACACGTAGGCGGATGCTATGAATGAGAGTATGTATCTCGAAGACGCTGTTGTCGTTTTCAGTGGGGATCTGCTAGGCTAACGCTAAGAGGTAACGTTTTTCTTAAAATTGCCACTTGTCTGGGTGATTTCTGATGGTGTGGTATCTGGGTCTTGGGTTAGCCAATCAGTGCAGAGAGTGAATCTCAGGTCCCAACCAGGAGTTTTACGGGGTTGATCTAGGCACCTATCCCTGAGCAGGGGCTAGGCCAGGTCCTGCATTTCCTATAGATGACCCTGCAGGGGGAGTTCCTGAGATGCACTGACGGAGCCAGCCCCATGAGCTCCTGCAGTGGAAATGTGAAGCATGGAATAGTGAAGCATTAAGGGGTTGGAAAGGTTAGTGAAGACGTGCAGCAATTGATCCCCCACACCATGGCTGGGGTCCCAGGGATCAGGTCCAGCAAGGCGCCTGGTGTATTTTAATTCTTCCACACAGGCCTGAGATGTGACTGAACACACTGGCCTGAGATGTGACTGGTGGGAAAGGGGTCCTGGGCAAAGTTTGCACAGAAAGGGACAAAATTCAGTCACTGCTCTTCCTGAGTCCAGACCCCATTGTTTCTGGTGCTGGTGCCTGTTAGACCCCGTTTACCTCTGTGCTACTGTAGCACTTAACAATGCCAAGATAGTCTTTCAAATCACCTACAGTGTTCTATTGGAGCTAATCAGAAGAGTGAAAGTCTAAGCTATCTATGGTTGTGCTGCAGCTGGCATTTAGAAGGTAGTTAGGCATGGTCACACCCAACACAACAAATTGTCTGAATTCACAGCGATCTGACCATCATATTTCAGTCTGAGGACACACACTCTGTCTGTCTCTTTCTCTCTCTCTCACACACACACACACACACACAGCTTCATGTCCGCATGCTTTTAAACCCCATACACTTGCACCAGCTGGCAGTGCTTCCTGTCCAATCATTAGCGTGATTATGACTTTCTCCTAAAGTATGCAATGTTCATTTAGTTGCAGTGTATTATTAACTTGTGTGTAGAAACAGGTCCGAGAGATGAAGTTGCGGATCTTTGAGGCGGGGATAAAAGTACTGGTATGTTTTTCCTACAATGCGGAGATCAGGTCAGGACAGGTAGGAAGGAAGGCCAAGTATTACTAACTCATTTCAAAAGGCTTCATTCTGCTCCCTCACGCCTATTTGCTGGGCTGTAATACACTTTCCACCTCCAATAGTGTATGACAGTAGAAAACACCTTGAAGACACTTACTTTCACGGGACCTACAGGGAAATATGCATCGAGGCCCAGCATCAAGCTTTAGTTGTTGATAAAATGTTGGAACTTGACTGTGTTCGTTCCGTTCTTAAAGCTGAGTGAGGAGTTTTGTTATCACTCATCCGTCATCACTCTCACTGCAGGCAGACTTTCAGTCTTGCTGGCTCCTTTCCTCCTCTCCTCCTCCCCTCCTCCTCCTCAGCCTTTTGAAGTTCTCCCCCTCTCCCTCTCCTCCTGAGAGCCTTGTTTAAATACAGAGGAGTAGAGGTCCCACGCCGTCGTTACCCTGCTCTTTTCAGCCGCTCTTTAATTGCATAACACACATACACCAGCTGGGCAAGGAATTCACAAGGCTCACTTCAAAGCCCGCTCCTAATATATTACTCCATAGTTTCGCTTTTCTACCCTCTCCGCTGTCTCCCTTTGATCCATATTTTTCTCTCGGCCTGTTTTCAGAATATGAGGAAGACTGGGGCGAGTGGGCTCCGTGCAGCACCACCTGCGGACATGGCACCCAGAAACGCACTCGTTCCTGTGGCTATGCCTGCACGGCCACCGAGTCACGCACATGCGACCTGGAGAGCTGTGTTGGTAAGAGGCAGAGACTCTGAGATGTGGCAAGAGAGGGAATGAGCATGTCATCGAGTGGGCTCTGTGTGTCGCCGTCTGTGAAAACTTTTAATATATGTAGATAATCGTAAGACACTAGCTAGTTTTAGCCTCCATTCATCTATAACCCTACCTGCTTTTGACCCAGTGTTGTCACAGGGGTCTGCTTGTGCCTACGTCCAGTTCACATAGAGTGAAGTGATCCCAGTCCATCCCAGGACACACACCAGTCACTTGGTCACTCTCTCTCATCTAGGGCCAATTAAGAGTCTGTAGTAAACCTAATCATGCATGTTTTTGGACTGTGGGAGGAAACCTGAGAAAACATGCATGCAGCACATGGAAACACAGAAACAGCTTTGGTGAGAACCAGCGACATTCTAGTCTGCAATTTAGGCCTCATGGTATATTGCACCCTTGTTTTCAGAATCATGATAGCTCACTGTTAATCACAAAAGAACAGAAGAAATCCCAGTTGTGATAAACTGAACTGTATAACTGGTTGGCAGTTAATACTGACAATGTATTTCCGTGTGCCCTGTCCAGTGTTCAGGCTTCAAATTATAAAATTTGAAGTCTGTCGGAATCAGTGATGCAGTGCAGCATGCAATAAGACAAACCACCTTCGTACTGTATTCTACTCTATTCTGTTTTCCGACATACAAGCTAAATTGAAGTAGAGTGTTTGGGCCTTGACCAGTGTATTTAATCTACAGAGTTAAAAAAAACGAAAAAAGCAAAAACTGACTCCACTGCCAACATCTACATTTCTTGGTGATGTCCAAACCTTATAGGATCAGTAAGGCAAATACTTCATAGATGCATAAGCAAAATAAACGCTGCGGTGCCTGCAGCCCAGCTCTTGCACACCCTGAAGAGCACATACATAAAACTAAGTATCAGGAAGGTGAGGTGCAACCATCAATGAATGTTTTGTGCTCGCCACCGAGGTGGAATTTTTTTGCAGCTTTGCAAAATACCCTCGAATCAGAGTCAGTATGTTTTCTTATCCAATCTGAATGACTTGTGCAGCCAGTCCAGCCAAAAGTTCTTGTCTTGTTGTGTACTGTGAATATAACTGGTGTCCTGTTTGGACTGCATGTGTTTCTGGCTTCTGACATCCTTAAAAGGTTGAATAGCACATACACAAGGCGGACACAGCGTGGCGGAGGATGATGCAATGCAAAATGGAGCTGGGTTAAATTCTTTCCCCGGATGACCTTGTGCTCTTTCTCAGCAGCTCTGCTGCACCGCCGGACTGGCTCCCTTCAAGTTAATGAGTGGCCTCTATCATTCTCTGCAGAGTCAAGCAGTGTGAACACGTATTCAAAAGACCGATCTCAGCCAAAAATGGCAGAATGTCTTCCTCTGATTTGTTTCCATGATGTGTTTCGTTTGTGCAGCACGTGCATGTGCGTTCCAAAGTGCAAAAGAGTTGTAAACTGTTTCATGCCTGCTGTGCCTGTTTTGTCCATTACAATGTAGGTCATTTAACCACTTTCAAACACTTTCTTCTTCTCCTCTTGTCGTTGATAAGATGCTGAAATTTCAGTGACTGAACTGGCACCCACCCAGATGGTCAACAGCACAGACTCCCTGGACACAAGTATGTATGGACTGTGTGAGTGTGTGTCCATATCCTTTGTAGCCACACAATACGTTATAGGTTGCACACCCTCATTTTCTGTGTTGGAACGCAAACTCAGTCAACCACGTTGTGAGGGCCTGGATTTAATATTTAGAAATATCCCTTCACAGCATGTTTGGAAACAGCAATGCTAACAAATGTTTGGATTTTACTGTAGTATAAATTCTGTTGCTTCCCCACTGCTATGTTCACTCTTCTCCAGTAGGTATTTTCTCATTTAAGCCTGGATCTACTATAAAAAGCACATACAGTCACTTTAACCACAGACAAAAGTGACTGGGAGATTCTAGTTCAGGGGTAGGCAACCTGTTCCACAAAGAGCCGCTGTGGCTGCAGGTGTTTGTTCCAACCTGTCCATAGCCCACAGATTGACCAATCAACTGTCTGAAGACTCAGATCAGTTGATTGAATAAGCCAAATCAGGTGTGCTGCTGCCTGGTTGGAACAAAAACCTGCAGCCACAGCGGCTCTGTGTGGAACAGGTTGCCTACCCCTGTTCTAGTTGGTCCACACCAAGCAGTAATAGAGTTGTGACAAGTGGACTTGTAGATTGTTGACATTTAAGACATTCCAAGAGGGCACGTAAGTGCCTAATGCACAAAAACGTGTCAAGAAAGCATATCATTATATGATATGACAGTTAAGAGAGGCTTGCATGAATATGCACTCAGAGGGTTTACAACCAAAGCGACAACCACTTGTGACACTCCTATAAAGATTAATAGGCTAAAAGACTTCCCTTGCTAGTAGAAGGTAAACCAAGTGGTATGTATGGCATTACCGTACAATACTGGCCTACTGGTGCTTCTTGTTGACTTGGATGTACATAGAAGTCAGAGGATGTGTGAAGTAGCAGGTGTCTTGGATCACTTGGGTGATCACTAACTTTGACTAATTTTCTGAACTCAAGATGTTGACAGCTGCGAGAAGTGGCTAAGCTGCAAGAATGACTTCCTCCAGAGGTACCTGCACCAAGTGCTGACAGAGTTGCCCAGCTGCCCCTGCGCCTACCCCTCTGAGGCCGTGTACAGCTCCATCAACATCCAGGACGCCAGGCTGCGCAAGACCTACCGCTGGAGGGACGCCAGCGGCCCCAAAGAGCGGCTGGACATCTATAAACCCTCGGCCCGGTTCTGCATCCGCTCCATGCTGTCGTACGAGAGCACCACGCTGGCGGCGCAGCACTGCTGCTATGATGACCACATGAGGCTGATCACACGGGGCAAAGGAGCGGGCGCGCCCAACCTGATCAGCACCGAGTTCTCGCCAGAGCTGCATTACAAGGTGGACGTGCTACCGTGGATCCTGTGCAAAGGGGACTGGAGCCAGTTCCACTCTGTGAGGCCACCCAACAACGGGCTGGGCTGCGCAGACAACCCCCCTGAACAAGAGTTTCAGAGGGAACTGCTGGAGGCCCGAGAGTACTGAGGCAACTGTGGAGGCACAGAGAACAGCTGAGCTACAGTGTCCGTGCCGCGTTTCTGCTGTGTATTTGGCATAGGTGAACGCCTGCCAGCTGACTAACCTGCCTCATGGGGACAACGTGGATGAGTGACATTCTCCACAGGTGTCTGCAGCTGCCAGTCCCATTCTCGCCGATGAGGCGGCAGATGACACGCACGCAGCTTTGTATTTTGCAGATTTTTTGCATGGACTTTCGAATCATATGAATGTGAACGGAAGATATGGACGGCCAGCACTGATAGAGCACGCTGTCGCTGGCTCCGTTCAAAAGGATGGAGCGTTGCAGTGTTGAGCCTCCTCTGCTAATCCCTGCCCCTGGACCTCGCTGCTACTTTGCTGGGGGCTGTGCTAAGCTGAGGGTAGCTGTGTGACAGCAGTGGCATGCGTGTACAGTATGCGTGTGAGTGTTTGTGCATGGAGGATGAGATTATTTATTGACCCCTGGATTTCAATTAAACAAAGTGTTCAATGTAAGCAGTGCCATGATAAAAAAAAAAAGAATCAAAAACCAAAGGCACCATTTGTGACCAAGTGCAGGTCTCCTTATTCATGTTTAACACATGAGAATGTTATTTTCTACTTGTACATATCTGCCGTTATTTTTTTATGTTCCATAAGAATTCTGATCTGGGTAGTCCCATCTGAACAACGCTTCCATGGTGTGAATGTGATAATCTCCTTTTGTAACCTCAACACTCTTTCTAATAAAGTGTTTAACCTTTTCAACGTATGTGAATATTTCCATCCTGGACCCGCCATGGCCCAGCGACAACGAGAGACAAACTTTTCTTCACTCATTCAGTTTGTAATATGACTGAGAAATCAGTGGCTGGAAACAATCCACTGACAGTGTTTGGGTACAGTGAAACAATCGTCACACAAGCCACATACCATAAGGTACATTTTACGTTTTTCATGATGTGCAGCAGATACGCTCTGTATTTATTTGGAAAGTTGCAAAATGGAAAATGGTGAACCTGTGTGTTTTATCATGGGGTCTGAGAGCCCTCAGACAATCCCCCAATGTGGGAAAATGAGAAATAATGGAACTTACTGAAGGAATACACAGTATGGTACAGGCTTCATAGTCAGAATCATGCATGAAGTTGTTCCCTTGTCCGTCCATTCATCCATTGTCCACCGCTTAACTGGGGTCAGGTCACGGGGGTAGCAGCATAAGAGAGAGTCTCAGACTGCCCTTTCCTCTGCAACTGTGACTGGGGGATCCCCAGGCGTTCCCAGACCAGTCACGGCAGTGTGGTTGAGCGACCACTCTACCCGCATATACTGGTTCTCTGGTTAACCTCACACCCTGTGGCTCCCTCACTTGTTAACGAGACCCCAAGATATTTGAACTCCTTCATTTTGGGCGAGGACAATCTGGAGTTGGCACTGCATTGGTTCCCTACCATTCAGAGACTGCCTTGTAGCTATGAGTTATGTGGGTATGAGTCAGATTAAAAGTAAAAAGGGTTAGTTTAAAGAAAGTAAAAAAGTGTAGCATGAAAGTATGTAGTATGAAAGTAAAAAAGTATGTAGTAAAGCAAAAAAAAAGTATGTACCCTGCAACCAAACATTATGGCTGGTTGCAGGGTTTTTTTGAATTAACTTAAGAAAAAAAAAATAGTTTATGCTCATGAATATATTGTGGTGTGGAGTCGTATTTCGACGGTGAAGTTGTTATGTTTATCTGCTCCCAGATTTAATTGCTCCATGTTTTTCCATCCATTTGTGGTGTAACTGTTGGCCAAAGGCAGCCATTTACTTATTAGAAGGTATGTGGTTCGACTCCAGCCTCTGCAGCCTGCAAGTGGGAGTGTCCGAGGGCAAAACCGAAGTGCGCGCATGGCATCTGGACTGTGTCCTCGGTGTATGAATGTTTGCAAATGGTTAGAAATCATCCCCTGTACTGATGTACCGCGTACAGTAGCCTCTGCCACCAATATGTAAATGAGTGAGTGAGTGATCGAGGGAGTGAGCGAGTGAGCGTGTGAGTGGTGTAAATGAGTGAACGTGAACCTATGAGTGGGCGTGAGGACTAGAAAAGTGTTATTTGAGAAGCTGTCCAGGTTTTCAGGAATTTTGTGGGATCAATGACAAAACGAACCAGCGCCATCGACAAGATCGATGACAAGGGATGGACCTGTCTATGTCTATATCTCTGTTTCTATGTATTGACATCAGGGAGGCCACAGTATAGCGAGAGAAGGCCCCACGAACAGGCAATCCAGGTCTGAATCCCAGACTGTGGAGACCAGTCCGTGGACTGGCAACCTCTCTGCGGCGTACAACTGCCTACGTCCTCATCGTTTAAAACTTTGATATAACTTCTTTCTGCTGTATACTTTTCCCATCATGGAACATTGTATATAAATGGCTATATCTGCTGCTTGTTTCCCATTTCCCCTAACCTATAATCCACAGCAAATTCTAATATTTATGATGGAGCCATATAGCAGAGTAGTGGTTAGTGCCTAGTTATATCTATTACTTTTTTGTTGCTTGTTTTTATTGCTAGTTATTGTTCCATTGAAACTTCCCCGTTCCGAAACAAATAAAGGCAGGTTCTATTCTTTTCATGCTTTGAGGGTTGTAGACTCTGACAATGGTGCTTGTTGTAATGTGTTGTTTTTTGTGAAAAGTCGCATCCACTTCGTTCAAAGAGTTTGCACTTTTAGTTCTAACACTTGATGTGATGACATATTTTCGTTTCTGCCACTCACTGTGAGCGGTCAAATGAAAGCTCGGGGCGTTCTTTCATGAGCGCAGACAGAGGAGCTCTGAAAGATGAGGGTTGAAGCGGAAGGTGAAAACTGATTGTCGATGGAAAAAATGAGATCCGTGTATGTGCTGTGAGAGAGGGAGAATGAGAAAGAGCGAAAGAAGTAGGGGACCCACACAGAACAAACAAGACGATACAAATAAAGGCAAACTTCTGCTTTATTTTCACTAATTTACTTGTTAAATCCTACAGTTATCCTTTTGAAGATGTGTGTGTGTTTATGTAAGGTGTGATCGGGAGCTGAGCTGTGCAGGGTAACACGCTCACTGCACATTGTTTTAAACCCTTAATCCTGTGGTGGGTGATTAGGACGGTCTGATAGTAGAGACAGTGAGGTTTGAAGTAGGACGTGTCTACTTCCCCTCACGGTTACATATGTGTGTCTCATGTTTGCTCTGTTTTCTTCCTGGCCGTCCGTCTGTCAGCTTGTCTCGTCACGGTTCTGAGGGGGCAGAGGCGTCCTCTCTGAGCTGTCAGCAGATTGTCTGCATTCTCATGCAGACGAACAAGCACAAAATACACAGAATCCGAAAAAATGACGTATTTAAAGTGCACACGGACACTTACATGAATGAGCGCCCACAAAGTATCTCCAGCTGCAGAATTAGGATGATATCCCACAGTCTGTCTTGAGTCTCTTGCTGTTTTACAGCGTCATTCCAGTATATAGCATATGATAACTGTCCTCCTCTGGTGGCAAACGAACAGTTGGAATCCACCCCTTCCCTTGCCCCGTGACTGCAACCAGAAGAGCATCGCTTTCCCTGTCATTCGCGAAACCTGGCCATTTTACCTGGCTGAGACCTGGCCGGCTCCCAGCGGCAAACGCCAGCTGACTGCTCACAGTCTGACTCTCATTAGGCCGGATTGTAGTGATGGATCCCTATGTTGGCGCAGTTCATCTTTCAGCTGGTCCAGCTGAGTAAACTCTGGGATTTATGTGCATTAGCAAGTCCTAGGACCCGGCAGATAATCCACCCGGCCTCGGGTTTCATGCAGCATCTCTGAGGCGAGCCATCACACTGGGTGAGACAAGGACTGTAATAGATGACCTCAGTCTTTACCTCATGTGCGCTAATGAGATCAATCCGGATACAAGCCTTCACTCCTTAGTTTGCCTCATTAAACTGTGAAAGGGAAAGAAGATGTGTTTTTAAATGTTTTCAGCTATGTGGAAGTGAACATAACTGCTGATGGTTCCTTTAAGTCTGTCTGTCGCGGCACATTGGTTTCCATCTCTTTTTCACGGTTTTCACTAATTGGTTAATAAAATATCAGGCAGCATGGTGGATTGGTTATTTAGAGTCTCTGTGTGGAGTTTGAATATTCTCCCTTCTCCCTGAATGTGGGTTTTCTCTGTGAACTCCAAAGTCCTCCATCGGTCCAAAATCATGCATGTTTAGGGGACTTACGAGTGAGCGCGAGAGTGTTCTGAGATGGACCGGAAACCCGTGTTTTCCCTGCTTTCGCACGCTGTGATCTTAAGGTACAAAGCGGGTAAAGAAATTGAACTAATTAATTATTCCTACCAGTGTGAATCGGCTTCCTGAGAGACCGGGCAGGTAACTGAATTATACCAGCCCTCGCTGCAGGCTTCACCGTTCAGGATTTTAGGGGAAACGAACATGCAAACTTTTTTTTTTTTCTTTTTCTGTCATTAAGCTGCACTCTGTTGGTCATTCAGGCGCAGTGAAAGCCCCAAGACCATTCCGAACCCTTCTTTTGAGATCTGTGAACTTTCTTTTGGTAATTACATGCGTCATAAAATCTCAAATAGAGCCTAAAACAGTGTTGCGTTTTTGTTACTAATTCGGTCCAGGTTTTCTTTATAAACTTTTGGTCAGTGCGCCCTTTTTTTTTTTTTCGCTTCCTGCAAATAAAATAACTCCAATGCCGTGGGTTGAAAGCTGCGATCAGAGTTTGGTCCGCAGCTCTGAACTTTACGTGCATTTCGATGAAAACCATAATGTAATTTCTTTTGTTTTTTGTCGGCCATCAAATCGATTGGTACCCCCCTAAATAGAGACATCTTAGGGAACCTTGGTTGTTGAAGACAGAATAGAATTTAGGAGGAGATCATTTTTTTGTTCCTTTTGTTTTCATTTATTGCCAGCTTTCGTGTAGCGCTGCGAGCTGATGGCACGCAGCTGGATGCGACTCCCCCTGAGTGAGAGCTGCTGACACCTGTGCAGTGGGGAGCGGGCTGCGGGCCAGGCGACCGATGCAGAATGCATCTTTTCTCTTGCCTGGGAGTGGTGAGTGCGAGTAATACGACCCGTGCCCAGGGAGGGATATAAAACGAGAGCGTGGCACATAAAAGAGAGAGAGGCATATTTATAATGAGACAAACAAACGCTAATGCACCTATCACACCAGAGGTGCATAAAAAAAACAACAAAAAGACATGTGTTTTATAGTTCACTTGTTTGAACAGAAATGCGTTTCTCATTACGCCGCTGGCACGGCGTTTCACTGCCAATCCAAACCTGGCGTTCACAGTGTACCTTTCAAAGTTTTACAGGCCAGAAACACAGGGTTTTATTTTCTAAGAAATGTTTGTTTTGTTACAGCAGGGATCCATATTTAACGCAACGGAATCAGAAAATTGATAAAACGTGCAAACTTTTGCTGAGAATGGGGGTCGACCCGCAACAACAGATTCTTCCCCACTGCTGCTGGACTCTTGAACAGGGACCACCTTTTGTCATCCACCTTGCTGGTTTTGGTATGAAGCTACGTAGCAATTCTTCTGCTGCTATAAGTTATATAGCCATTTGGCTATTCTGCAGTTTTGCACCCGTTTGCAGTTTTAATAACTGCGGATCAGACTGCCCCTGTCAGAAAAAGTTTACCTCAATTTGGAGAAAAATAATCTATGTGTTTGAAAATGCATATAAATGCGTATAACCATAGTAGGTACATGTATATGCAGTTTTCAGAAGATGGATCGTTTCTTTTTTAACTTTCCGGTCCTAAGCTCTTTAGAGGAACCAAATGACCCGCCGGAAAAACATGGAGAGTCAGAGGTCCTGTGATTTCCTATAATTATGTGATTTCGTTGCCTTGAACTTGCTATGCGGGCAATGATAACACGGTCGGACCGAACTGAAACTTGAAACTTAAACGTCACTAATTCCCGTGCTTATCCGGTGATTGGAGCAATATCTGATAACGGTGAGTGACAGAAACGTAAACTGCTGGCAAATGTTTGCAGTCAGTCGTGTATGTTTTCACTATTTCATTCAACTTTGGTTCATGTGAACCTCGATTATTAGGTTGGAAATACTTGCCCTCCTGCCATTCTGTAGGTGAGAACACATCCTTTGTAAAGTCTTTTAGGTGATTTTTTTTCTTTTATGTGAAGCTGAGCATTTTCCACGGCCACCCACTATACAGCACTGTTGTACGACGGGATCTTTCCCAAATAAACGCAGGAGAGGTGATATTGGGCACCGGGTTCAGGGGGAGGAGAGCCACAGTGTCAATATTTTACACCTCTGATATTGACATAAAGGTCAGCGGTGGGGAGGTGGTTGGTTTGGATTCGAGATAATGATACCTAGACAAGCATCTGTTTGGAGAGAAAACAGGGCATTGTGGGAAAACAAGCAGGGGCCGGGCGAGGGGCGTTTACTTTACTTCCGGATGGGAGATAAAAGAAAAACAAAGAGTTGAGAGAACGGGTCAGCGGGGTTAAGTGCCAAGAGCTGTTCTCACAAAACAGACAAACAAAGAAAATTACAGCGCTTCACGTTTGTGTGTTCTGATACAGATAAATTATTGCTGGCTGGGTGCGTGGGCTTATTGTTCTGCCCTGACTTCATTTAAACGGCTTTAATAGCGAGTTAGCAAGTTAAAACAGCAATCTGGGGTCGGATTCACAAAACAGGAGCCCATGGAAGGGAAAATTAAAATGGGAAAATGAAAGTAACGACATAAATTCAATAAATCAAGCGGATACGTCTTGTTATGTCAATGCACTCTTCAAAAAACAACCTGCTAATGTAAATGTATTAACTATATGAGCACCACGCACACACATGGTTTAGGTCAGTTCTGAAATGAAATAGTTTCATTCGGAACTAATGCAAGAGCCACTGGCACTGGCAAACACCACAAGATTGAATGGAAAGGTCCACAAAGTGATGGCGAGACCAGCAGCGTTGGTTTATTGACAGTGGTACTGAAGCAGGGATGGAAGTATTAATGTATGGTAATATATAGTCTAGTATGTTGGGGTTCTCTTTGGGAGTGACAGGGATGGACTGGATCAGGAAAGAGTACATCAGAGGGACAGCGCTTGTTTGATTCTTTGGAAATGGAATCAGAGAGGGCAGACTGACATGATCCGGGCATGCACAGAGGAGGGACAGTGAATACTTCGGTCGGATGATGTTGAGGGTGGAACTACCAGGCAGGAGACCTGGAGGCAGATCAAAGAGGACATTTATGGATGTGGTGAAAAGGGACATAAAACCAGTTAGTGAGAGAGAAGGACGCCGAGGATAGAGGTGAATGGAGGCAGATGACTTGCTGTGGCGACCTGTGAAAGACAAAGGAAAAGAAAAATGTTGTGTATGATCGGCTTGCTGCAGTCTCAAACAAAGTAGTAATGAATATTTTCTGGAGTCTAAATGAACATTCTTTAGTTATTGCAAAAAGAGACTTAAAGAGAATCGTACCACTGGTTGGGAAGTGTGGGAAGTTTATAAGTATAGCATCACTGTAAATGAATGTTGGATCCAGGTTTCACAGCAGCTCGTTAATGTTTTCTGAACTTCCTGGTCCACGCTACGCGCAAGTTATCTGCCCGGTTGAAGCTGATTTCACGTCTCGAAGGGAGGAGAACGTAGGGCCCGCGCGGTCTGTGGTGAAACACAGAAACGACAAGACATTATGCGATTTTCCCACAATACGGTTTGCATCGTTCAGAAACACGAGAGCTTTAGCTTTTAAACGGCGCGGCATCGAGATCAACTCCAATTCTGGAGACGGTTCTGGAAGATGGACGGAAGTCGTAGAAATAGTTCACCCACTTCTCCAGTGATTAGAAGATTAAAATTTGTATTTTGGGGGAAAAAAAAAACTGAGAAGGTGAGAAGAAGAAATGGCATGCATATATATATACACAGGCGTACTCGGGCATTCATGTTTTACGACCACTAGTGGGGCAGTAAATAGTGGCCTGTTGTGCTGCGAGGATGAACGGAATAGAGACGATAAAACCAGATGTCCGATCTCGCAACACACACACACAGACTCCCCATAGACATTGTATATGTATGCATGTGTGTGTGTGTGTGTGTGTGTGTGTGTGTGTGTGTGTGTGTGTGTGTGTGTGTGCGTTCAAGAGTGTGAGACCGAGTTGAACACAGCTCCCTCTCATTGGGAGCACAAATCGAGGTGTGAACTGTGCCATCACTGTGGCCCGGGACGTGTTTACTCCGGAACCATTTCCCAGAAGTTGTCTAATTCAATATCCATCTTGCTGAGCTTGTTTGGCCACAGCAAGATGTAAATGCATGGTGTGAAACCGAAGATTCAAACAGAACCCTGTCTGTGTCTATGGAGCCGATGCGAAGGCCTTGACAGATGTCCAAGCTGCTGTAACAGAGTATATGTCCAGGAGAGGCGTGGTGGCTGCAGGGGAATTTGCCCCGTTTATGCAGTCTTTCAGTCACCTCACCTGCTGTTTACACTATTAGCGCTATGTCTGTACAATGCGATGACTGTGTGTTGCTAATGAGTGTCAGGCAATAGCTGTCGGAGAACATGTAAAAACCCATTCGAAGACATGTTAACTCCGGAATTAAACGTAATCTGAGACTGCCATATGTAATCCGATTGGCGCGAGGTATCTGCCATCTTTGTTGGAGTTACACAAGAGGTAAAGGATTAACTGTGCATTAATAGAGGTAATGATAGCAGATGGCCAAACTTAGGTCAATTTACAGGTGTTTCAAGTATTTTGTTAGCAGATCTCATCTTTGGGAACGTCCTTTATGGAATTTCCCAAGAGTAGCTCTCTGTGCAAACCTCTCAGCACATTGTTCTTCTCAATTTTAGGAAGGAATAAACATTCCCTCATCACCCTTCCTTTGACAGAACATTGGCGCGGTGTCATTCCCAAGGATTGGTTTGTCAATCTTGTGTGAAAGGACAAGCCAAAATATATCCACACTGAGAGCAATCATATACTGTATACGGTGTGGGAGTGCAATAGTAAGTACTCTGGAGTCACGCTTGGCTAACTATGAATGTCACTCCAATGTTGATGTTTTCAATATGAAACAAGGTGTTTTCTCTATCCCAGTCAAAGCTCTCTGGACCCTTAACATAGCTATGACTAGATTAGCCATACCTTCACAGATGCTATAAACACATATCTCACTAATACAATGTGACGTCAACAGATGCAGATACACTGAGTTGATAAATACAATTCTCACACCGTGTCAGGACTGATGCAGCCCTTAGAGCGTCGTCTAAATGTCATGTGGCTCTCGACATGACATCTCCTGAGATCTCGACACCCTAATAACCAGGCATGGTAAAGTAATTAATAATTTGCAAATGACACAGCTTGAACGGGGGCTGGGGAGGATGGGGGTGGGTGGAGGCCTGCAAGTATGGCCAAACATGTGGAGACCACATTCGATCCACAAGCTGTGTACAGGGAGAAAAGGTTTCATGGGACAGATGTGTGTGTATATAGCACATGGAGCGCAGATCATAGATAAAAGTTGCCAGAGGGGAAGGTCTGCACCTCGAGGAACATGCATTGCGTCAGTCTAAATGGGGGCGTGTGCAGGTTTGCTCAGAGGTCAGACAGGAATGTATCATTTATGACCACCTACTTCAGTGTCAATGAAAACTTTGGTCTGGGTTCAAGAGGGGAGATTTGTTCTCCTGCAAGAAAGACATTGACTTAAATGGATATATGTGGAAACAGCTGTTATATGTACATACACAGCAAAAACGAGACTAAATAGGTTTATTACTAGGTCTTAGAACAACACATATGGCCTTTGGACAGAGGTGCATAGGCACATGCTCATAGTGTGAAGATCAGGGTATACTCCCATGACACACAATGCATTGCACGTGGCTCACCTGCTACCTACCTGCGCGATGGCTCTGCTGGGTTTTGTAATCTCGACTGCTCCCACAGGGGACCGTCACCTCTGAGTTACAAATCCTGGACCACAGTTTCCGAAAAAGAAAAATGAAAAAAAAATCAAGAAAATGAAAAACTGAAGACCACAACACCCAAAGCAACACAAACTGGAGGACTCGTGATTAGTATGACGCTGGCATTCCTGACCACAGAGCTTATGTCAGGAACACAGCCATGACAGAATGAGGCTATACAACAAAATCCTCCGCTATCTCCACTATTGCTCTGTTCTTAACAGAAAACATCATTAGACAAATCTGTTTTGCTAATAGTTTTAATTTTTAATATACATTTACAATGTAGTAACATTAGCCACCATGAAGAGATGTATGACATCGCTTCAGAGGTCCAACTGAAAGTGTGAATGCTAACTACAAAAAGCCCAATGGGTGGGCTATCCACTTGTGTTTCCAGTTGAGGACATCCGGCATGAGACGTTTGGGTTTCATACAAATATGTTGCACAAGCTGAAATTTCTACTCACAATCTTCAACACCAAGAGCTATCCTCCACCTCACTGAGCTAATTGGCAAGTGGAAAGTGATGCCCAAGCCAGACAGCAGTTGTTAGTGTGTAAAGGCATATTTCAAATCGCTGTCAAACATTCAGTTATTAAGACAAATATCTGTAAATACACGAATTGTGTCTACATGGTATGGAGATGTTGGTCATTTAAAAATGATTTATTGGCTCTATAACTGAAAAACTGATCATTTTAAAAACTGATTTTTTTTTTCTTTGATGCCAGTTGTTCGCATGAGAGCGAAATTCAAAATCCTATAAAAGAAAAGAAAACTGTTTTTAAAAAACAATTCTGATATTTTCCAAACATCATCTTTCATCAACTTTCCATCAAGACTATTGCCCTTAATTGTAGACGAGGCAATCTGGCAGGGAACTGGACCTTTCTGCAAAATTTGGTCAACTTTTGCATACGAGAAGAAGTAGGATTTCCTTGGAAGAAAAAGGAGAAAGAGAGAAAGTAAGAATGAGAGAAAGAACATGCAGAAACAAAAAGTAAAACAATACGGTCCTGGCAGCTTAGGCTGCCCAGCCCCTCACTATGACTGTGCCACTCAAGTACGTAAACACTTAAACAATTCATTCTGCTCTTGAGCAAAATAAACTGATGTCCCTTTTCTCTCTGCTCATTTAAATTGACCCTTTATTGTGTTCGCCACACTGGAACAGAGGCATTCAGGTCTGCCCATTGAAGCTGCTTTATTGGTTTATGAGTTGGTTTATTAGACCGTTTACTTCATAAAACCTTCTTTTCTCGGGAGGTTATCAGGGGCCACACATTCACCCAGAGTCTGGAGAGTGGAGAGATAGCAGCCATTCATTCACCAGAGACTCTACGGAGGATTCCACTTCACCTTTTTGTCTCAGTCTCCTACTTTTTGACTTTGTCTTTTGCCTAGGAGGCTATGAGGTGAAACAGCTGAGACGTGGACCACTTTGTCTGAGAAGTTCATGCTTCTAGTCTTCAAGAACATACACGCACACACACACACACTCACACACACATGCACCGCTCAGTGCACACTGGCTGCTCTGTTTATGTTCATTATCTTTGCTTTGAATTCTTGTGTTTGTCCAGCTTTTACAACAGTCAAGGGTCACTGGAGTACAACATGAAAAGAGGCACGAGTCTTTGCAGCGCCTGTGAGTTTGTAGGTTTCCTGAAAAATTTGGAACTGGGATGTAAGAAAATGGGGGCTGGGGGGTGGGGAGCTGTTATCTAAATTGGGAGAATTCATTTGCCGTCTGAGGCCTTCTAAGGTTTCTCAAGATAAATACAAGGCAAATGGGATGAGGTGGTCCTTTGCTACTCAAAGACATCTGAAGTACAAAGCTAACAACATGATTGATGTAGGACTTTAAATTTTATTTTGAGGAGATTAGACTGAGAGTTATGTATTGATTGTGGCACTTGAAAACCAACTAAGAGGAGTAAACTGAGGAAAAGGGATTCATTTGAAATAATGTGTCCCCATGTCCTGCCAAAAAAGGATAGCCGCTCCATTCTGAAAATACTTCTTAGGTCAGATCGGATGGTGAGTTCTATTTGTGGTTGTTTGCTTTTCCCTGTTACATGTTGATGGTTTTAAATGACACTGTGGTGTTCACAACAGTCAGATGAGCTCTTAGAGGGATATAAGTTATTTGCTCTGAGTAACTGTAGCTGGTCTCGAAGCATTATGTGGCTTCCACTTCAATTTGGAGACCTCCACACTGGAAACTGTGGCTCAATTTTTTAGGAAAGCCCATGTGGGCTTTGACCATATTTGAGGAGCTGCCAAAATTGTACTGGAGAGTATACCCAAGAGGCAAGACCCACACTATAAGATAAGGATTGAAAAGTTTCGCTGTACCTACTGTAAGTCTGTGCCTCGGTGATCGTGGGACGGTGTGATGGTTTCTCACAATCTGGATGTAGGTTCAAGTTGAAGACCCCACACGGTGAGAGGAGGGGGAGGGTGGGGGGAGGATGAGAGAGAGGAGACAAAGTGACTCCCACTGTCTGTCACTGCATCACCTCTGTCTATTAATAGATGTGTCCTGTTCACACAGAGGACTGAGAGTGGAAAAAGCCATGGCGCAAATCTGCGTATGTGATGCTAAGTGTACAGTAATACGGCATACAGCAGAATCTGTCACTCTTCATGCATTTAGCTCCAGTAAGGTTCAGCCAGTGTCTCAGATCTGTGACAAAAACATGTTACAGCTATTTAAGGGGTTGATTTCAAGCATTTTTTCCACTTATTCGCTCTAAATAAATATTGTGTGTTTGGTGTGTGTTTCTTTTTTTTTTTGGCGTCATTTGTATTTTCCTTTAGGTGCATTTTTCTTATGGTGTATCTCATGTACAATTTCAGAGAGAGTATATTAATTCCTGGTAATTATATATTTTAAGATTTCTTGTTACTAATACACATATCAGAATCTGAATTAATCTATTCCAGGGGGAAATGTTTTCCAGGGGGGAAATTGGTTATCATCTGAAGTTTGACAAAATATAAATATAACAGAGATGAATAATTAATAATAAAATATAAATTATGATTATATTATTATTTCATTATTATGACATTTACATTTGTGGACGAACGGATAGGTGGGTGGATGGATGCATGGATGGATGGATGTACATGATATAGCAGTACCAGGTATGTTATGGATACATGCACACACACAACTTCAACTTCAGCTTTATTTGTTTTCAGTGCCAGTTCATAACAGATGTTATCTCAAGGCTCTTAACAAAGTGAGCAACAGTATGTACATTGTAAAAAAAACCCTGTCTCATGATAAACCCTGACAGGAAAAAAAAAGGGAGAAACCTCAGGCTGAGAGACAGAGGAGGGGATCCTCACCCAGTCGGGTTGAGCGACTGGGTCCTGGATCCAACTCAGCATCTGTGGAATCTGGAAGGAAAAAAAAGCACGAACCCTCTGGGGACGCACGGTCCCCGGGTGAAATGTTAGTCCTGCACAGTCATTGAATAAGAAAAGAGAGAAGGAAGTGGAGGAGGAGGAGGTGGAGAACAGATGGGGAGAGACCAAGAGGAGGGTGAGAAAAAAAGAGGGAACATGAGTCCAATCCACACCCACAGAGAGAACGGAGAAGATAGAGCTCAATGTACTAGGGAACCCAGGCAGACTCAACCTAACTCGTCAGCTTTAAGGTCTATCTGTAGGCTTTGTCAAAGTGGAGGGTTTGTAACTTATTCTTGAAGGTAGAGAGGGTGTCTGCCTCCTGGACTGAGACTAGTAGGTGGTTCCACAGGAGAGGGCCTTGAGAGCTGAAGGCTCTGGCTCCAAATCTAGACTTAGAAATCTTTGGAACCACCAGTAGGCCTGCTCTCAGAGAATGGAGTGTCCCAGTGGGGCAATAGGGTTTTATCAGGTCTGAGATATAAGAGAGTGCCAGACCATGAAGACCTTTATAGACAAGGAGAAGGATTTTGAACTGAATCCTGGTACAGGAATCCAGTGCAAGGAGGCCAGAACAGGAGAGATATGATCTCTCTTTCTAGTTTTAGTCAGGACACGAGCTGCCGAGTTCTGAATGAGCTGCAGAGTTCTCAGCGACCTATTGGAGCATCCAGCCAGTAGAGAGGTGCAGTAGTCCAGCCTGGAGGTAACAAAGGCATGGACCAGCAGTTCTGCTGCATGGAGAGGGAGTAGGAGCCTAATGTTAGTGATATTGTGGAGGTGGCAGTTGGGAGTCTGTGAGATATATTTTACGTGGGAGCAAAAGACAGGTCTTGATTCAAGCTAACACCTAGGTTCTTTACGGCAGTGGCAGTAGCAAATGCATTTTGTAGTGCTATGGTGTCAGATATAGAGTCACATAGGTGTTTTGGACCCTAGCTCTGTTTTTTCAGAGTTCAGAAGGAGATAATTATGGGTCATCCAGGCCTTCATGTCATCAAGGCAGGATTGAAGCTGCTGTAGACAATTGTGTTCACCTGGCTTGATAGATAGATATAACTGGGTGTCATCGGCGTAGCAGTGGAAATCTATCGAATGATTCTTGATGATATAGCCTAGAGCATATATAAATTGAAGAGAATTGGACCGAGCACAGATGCTTATGGAACCTGGAGCTCGCACAGAAACTGATATCAATCTGTAAGATCGGACCGGAACCAGTCCAAAGCAGTGCCTCTCGATCTCGATATTCTGGTCTCCTTCGTAAGATCTGGTGGTCTGTATCAAAACTGTATCAAAAGCAGCACTAAGATCTAACAAGACAAGTACTGAAACAAGATCTTGATCAGATGACATTAAGAGGTCATTAGTGCAGTCTCAGTGCTATGATTCATTCTAAAACCGGTGTTCACAGGGCTGGTTAGCAACAGACAGACACAGTCTCTATGGGGTTTTGTGTGGGTAACTGAATAGAGGGAAGTGCAGAGAAGTGTGTTAAACTGCAACTCTGCCTCCTGGTCTCAACTCTGAGTCAGGGTGGGGGAGGACTAAGGCTCTGGCCCCCAAGATGCAGACTATGTCCATTGGACTTGCCAACTTCATATTCCTTCGAATAAAGTCCCCAATGACCAGACGCCAATGACCAGAGCTTTTGGTGCTCGGCGGGTGTGCTGCTGAGCAGGGAGAACCTACTGGAAGCTATTGGAAGCGGAAGGTGGGCCTCGGTGGAGTTTGGCTGAGAACTACGCTTCCTTCTAACAGTCACCCATCGTCCCTGTGTTCCAGGCTGCTCGGGAGAAGCTAGGCTGGAGCTAATGGGACACATACACACACACACACACACACACACACACACACACACACACACACACACACACACACACACACACACACACACATCTAGCTTCAAGAATATAGTCAACTGTGAGGAAAACATACTCTGTTGAATAGCATATGTATTTTAAATGTACAATATGTGACAAAACGCAGCACCATACACAGTAAACACAAATCATTACTGATTCCACATGCCTTATGGGAATGCACAATGAACATATAAAAGTGTATTTTCTAATGATTAGATACTCACATGCATATTATGGCCTGACTGATAACTGACGATGACAGAGGGAGGTAAAGAATCATAGTACTCCCTGTGATCTAGGATGCCACTCATTGAATGAGTGGAGAGAGAACAGAGAGGGAGTCAAACATCAATTTTCTTTTATTTTACTCTGAGGTCCCTCACTGTAAACTTCCGACCTGAATATGATTTATTATATGACGTGGGGTGAAAACCTCTTAAATCCACTCTTGGTGTTCTTTGTTTTGACCTCAATTAAAGGATTAGTGGGTCTTTGGAAGATCTTGAAGCTCTTTAAACACTACAAGCAAGAGTCAGAACTGCTATGCAGCTCTGCTGAACGCGTTACTGTTTTTTTAGCTCCTGGAGCGCTGACCCTCAGCACATACTGGAGTTGTACTTGGCTGTGGCAGAAGCAAGACGTGCATTTCAGCACTGGCTGAGCGACTCCTGTACAGCGTACAGTGAATTCAACTATGTCAAGCTTTCAAATCCTCCTCAGTTTGAGAGGTTCAGTGGGCCACCTGGGTGACAGATATTGCACGTAAAAAATGAATTGCATAAGTTCTCAAAAAGAATGTTACTTTTATGCTCTGATTCCGGGGATTACAAACATTTCTAATTACTCTGCTTTCAACCAATCAAAACTACCCAAATCACATCCTGGCTGAGGTCTTAAGACAGGTGTAGATGAACTGAAACAACACTGTGGTGACTAATTTTACAGGAGGGTAGATATTGTAGATATTTTTTTATCTTGATTTCTTTTTTATTTTGATGTGTCGCTAAATTCCTTGTAAAAGCAAAAGCACTTAAACACTTAACGCTTAAAAAAAAAGGGCCAAAGAATGAAAAGAGAAAATGTTCTTTACATCTTCAGATTTTAATGCTGGCATGACCTCTTGTGGTGACAAGGAAGAAAAGCATCAAGTTCAGATTGAAATCAAGGCAATACTATTTGGCAATGTTAAAACTGACATATGAAAAGACAAGTTAATAAGATATTTGTTTTATTATAAATATCAATAGTTTCTGAAGATAAGGAGGAAAACAGTGACTTATGCCAATAAATACATGGACACCACCACTTTCCTTATGGTCCTGTTTATGTTCACACTTTTCTTGTGGTCTTGTCTCACCCCCTTTGTTATCAAAGTATTATATGGTCTCCCATGCTAATGCTCCTGGGAGGTTGATGCAGCATGTGGAAATTAATTTGATGACAGACATGTAAATGATAATCAGTCAGTCATATGTATAAACATGACAATGAGCATAATAATAATGCTTTTATTCAGAAAAGGATGCATAAAAGTTCAATTAAAGTTTACTCATGCAGACTTAATGAGGACATAACTTACATTGTCTATTGATAATAAGCAACCATCGACATCCAGGTGGTCCTTTCTTGTCTCCATCATCACGGTTAATCCTGAAATCTCAGTTTATCAAGGTCCTTGGTTTGATAATAGAAACATTTGTATCAGCATAACACTATGGAATAATACTCAATGATGTTCCAATTAAAAATGTGACACGCCTATCAAAACATAGCTTGCCAAAATTCAGCGAGGAAGTTACTTACTGGGCTCATTAAATCAAGGCCGCCCATGCAGTATGTCTTAAACTGATCCTATTGTCTTTCCAATCACTGGTTCGTTTTCATCTTCTTCTTCTTCCATGTAATCTTGGGCTTGGTTTTCCTTGTCTTTGTTCTGGAGAGATAGAAAAGGAGTTAGTAAAACAACAAACATGAGATTTGTCTCTGTGTCTGTCTGAGTTTGCGAGGGTCTAAGGACAGGGGTTTTTCACTATGTACACATTGTTGCTCTCTTTGTAAAGTGCCCTGAGACAACAGCTGTTATGAAATCGCACTTAAAACAAATAAAGTTGAAGTTGTTGAATTGGGTTGAGATACAGTTACAACATGTTGATGTATTAACCTACTTTTTCATGCAATAATCGTATACTCACAGTCTCAGGACAACATGAAACAAGAGAACTATACAGCTCCATACAACTCTACAGCTTAAACAGCTTGTATAAAATCTTACCATTTTCTGCTATCTCTGTACTCACCATCACCAGAAAACAAAGAATAACATTAATAACAATAACATTAAAGAACTCTATTCTTCTATTCTACTCTATTAAATAATAACATTAAAGAAAATAACATTAGGAACTATACTTACCTTAAAAACTTACCTCTAAAACTCTTAGATCTTGCACAGTATCAAAAGCTTAACATATCCTGCTACCATTGTACACACATTCACCAGACAACATGCTGTAATCACATTCACCATAAAACACATAGGCATTCACCAGACAACACATTGTACACACATGGACTGGACAACACAGAATGACTTCACAGAACTACATGTTGTGTAGTGACCGTGTAGTTCTGGAATGTCATGGATGACAAGTTGAGCTTCCCTTTGAACTGGTGGACGGGCACATGGGAGAGTGCTTAGTATTTCACTGAGTTGAGAATTTTCATTGAGTCTGAGTCACTGTCATCCATCCATGGTCCGTAGAGGGTAAGGTGCAGGTGGGTCCACATAAAGTGAGGCGATGCGTGAACTTGTTGGTTGCTAGACTTTTTCCAGGCTTTGATGAGTAGAAAGGTTTTGCATTGGAGCCCAGACTGAGTGTAGTTCCAGATTTGTTTTTGGAGGATGGGAGCGGCATGTTGTCATGGTTTTATAAGGAGTTGGAGGTCTGCTGGAGAAATGTTGTAGTCTGGAGGTTATGACTGAGGGTTTCCACAGTGGTAGAGTTGAAAGAAGGGCAGAGTTTGGAGATGGCTTTGCGGCTGAAAAAAGAACACAGACAACACAGAGTAACATTATAGAGCAATACTTACCTCTCTATACTAAGTTAAAACATCTACATCCTGTATTGAAAACCTACTTTTCTCTATAATCACTATACTAACAGTCACCACACAGCCCAGAATAATGCTGCAGAATGATACTTGCCTCGAAAGCTTGTACTGTGTCATCCTATCATTGCACACACATTCACCATACAACACATTGTAGACACATCACAGAACAACATTACAGAACACGTAGTTGTGTCCCCCCCCCCCCCCCCCCCCCCCCCACACACACACACACACATGGATCCAAACCGAGTTTCTGTGCCCACGTTTCATAGAGATGATGATGATAATAGTAATAATACTAGTAATAATAAATGTCCACGTCCTGACGGCCACAACCCTTTGATGAGTTGTCTCCAAGGCCACAACCGGAGCGCGATTTCAGACACAAATTTATCCAAGAAAAAAAGGTCTTTCAAGTCTCTCATTTCTGCATCCACAACGTTTCACAGAGATGAATACATGTCAGTGATAATGATAACCATAATATTATGACTAATAATGGTAAAATAAGAAATGTCTTACCTGAGTGGTCTGGGCTGGGTATCCAATCGACCATTTTCGGGATCCTTCTTTATCAGCTGAAAGGTCCGACGGTGCAGTTGACCACAGTCAGTAGTCCAATCAAGTAAGATCCGGTGGATCAACAGGACCAGGACCGGAGGTCCCGTCAGGGGAGTTCAGGTGGTCCAATCGGCCTACCTCAGTCGCTCCAATCAGTTTATACTTTTCTGATCTTCTTCTTTTTATTCTTTGCAGTTAATCGCAGTTTGTACTCATCTTTGTAGATATCAGAGTTCTATCTCGTGTCCAATAGAGTATGCTTACCAATGTCCAGAGAAAGGGGAAGAATGCCGTGTAGCTCGTCCTATATTAACTTGGTCTCCAAAGTCCTATTTCTATGATGCTGTTTTGGTTTAAATTTGTCATTATTATTTTAATATATTGTTTCTATGTTTTTGTTTGAAACTTCTGCCAATCAAAGTACAGATAGATTGCTACACACACACGCATGCACACACACACACACACACACACACACACACACACACACACACACACACATAAACATTTTACCTGTACTCAGAAAATACAGGCTAGTTTGAATCTTACCAAATGACTCTCCTTTCCCCTCATTGTGTTATGTTGCTATAGCAAACCTGCCATGTGGTGGTGGTTATGCCAGTGTGGGCAGCATTTTCATTTTGAACACTGTGCTACGCCAGCTCCCTACTTCTCACTGCAGTTCTCATTGGAACCACAAGATGGCAACCTTCTGAAATTGAAACCAAAATGGCCTTCGACAGTTCGGGAGCCCACAAACGCATCGAGATCGCCTCAAGAGCGCTTGGTATCAGAAAGATGAATAGAATAAATTTACCAGGCCCCAGCGAGGATCGAACTCGCGACCCCTGGTTTACAAGACCAGTGCTCTAACCACTGAGCTATGGAGCCCATGACGCCGCGTCCCGACATTGATGACACTAATTAACTAATGATAATATTATTGGGTTGCGATATATTTTACACTGTGACACTACATAATAGGTGTTACGTAATCTCATGACGTATTTGCAGGCTGCCGTGTCTGATGGGGTTAATGATCAAACAAAGCATGCCTTTAATGACACGTCCTTGCGTTCAAGCGAAGCTGTGTAATATGTGATAGTCCATAAAAACACTGTTCATGAAAACAGTGTTTTCAAATGGTGTTCGTATGATGACAATCCACTGAAGAGACACAAGCATGATGAACCAGTTCATTCATTACGAGGGTATTCAACATTCAACACAGGAACATTACACTTAAACACAATTTGTTACTGTGAATCACTGAGAAGGCAAAAACTTAATGCGATAGTGACAAAAAATACATTCAAATTTAACATTCAAGTCTGTACTGAGAAATTAAAAATAAACTCTTATATAAACATTTTGGAAGAGGCCACACTACTGAGGAAAAACCCACACAACACCCCTGGATATGGCTACAGTGTTAAATATCATCAATCGATTCCAGCTGTGCAGTTATCTCATAAATAACCTCTGGAATGCTTTGATAGAGCAACTGTCCCTCTTCCCCCGCTTCTTCTCTTAAATCACATCCTACTTTCGATTGTGATCGCCTGAACTCTCTGAATTCACCTGTGAATTGTATGGAATGTATATATAATCCGATCCCTTTTTATTGTGACGGACTGACAACTAGCAATTTTAGCCATACCCATTAAAGTCTGTCATAGCTGCTGGAAAAATCATAGCGCAAAGTGGTGCTCTCTTTAGCTGTGCTTCTACTGCAGGAACTGCGGCCTTTGGTGATTGTCTCCAACGCAGGAACTCCCCCCACAGGGCCATCAACAGGAACTGTTATGGGGCCTGACCGAGTCCCTGCTCAGGGGTAGGTGCTATGATTTCCCCTGTAAAACTCCTGGGTGGGACTCGACGTTTGCTCTGCACTCATTGGCTAAACCTAGATCCAGATATGACACTATCAGAAATCAGCTTACACAAGTGGAAAATGTAAAAACCAGCAGAAGAGGAATGTTATCTCTTAGCATTGGCCGAGCAGACACCACTGAAAACAACAGCGTCTTCAAGATACCTTCTCTCGTTCATAGCATCCACCACCATGTACACACAAGCCAGAGCCACGGCAACCACCTCAGTTCCTTCCGTGTTTAGTTCCTTCCCTGCTTGTTGTTTACTTTGTTATTGAAAAAATTTTGATCTTCAGTTTTGATTGACGTGATTGAAACTCGTGATGTCACCCGAGGGGTCTGACTCTGTAGTAGGGACACAAGCATCCCTGTAAATTTACCCCGAAGTTCCTGCAGTGGAAATGCAGTTTATGTTCAGTATGCTAGGTTTAGGTTGGATTTAGTTATGGTTTAGTTATGGTCATTAGCTCTGACTTCATAGTAGTCAAACATTTAAACTTCTACAACGTGATCCGAGTTGCCACAGATGACTCCAGCATCTTCATAGTGGGCACAGTTGTGCATCCCCACACCGGCATGCTTGCAGTCCAGTAGATTGGCTTCTGTACCTTCACATTGAACATCATCCAGAAGTATTCTCAGATCTTTTCCTTCACCAAACTCAGAGTTCTTGGCCGCCTTCAGAGCATACCGGAAGCCCAGCTGCTGGCAAACCACTGCAGCGTTCTTAGTGGTCCAAAGGTCATCACACACTGTGCCCCACTCTCCGTTGACATAGATTTCAACGCGTCCCTGGTCAGTGCGGCCCAGTTCATCCCCAGCCAGCCTCACTGCCCCGTTCTGCAGCTCGGGCACACTCTGAGCCCGGGATTTGCCCTTTCTGCGTCGGCCCTTCCGCCTCTGTGGTCTAGTAGTGGTTGTCGTAGGTAAAGGGGTGGTCTGCTCTGGTTCCCCTAGGCTGTCAATGAGTTCCTGGAGCCAGTCGTAAGATTCTGTGGGTTGCGGTTCAGGCTTAGTTTCGGTTGGTGTTTCAAGGCCGATTAATGCTGATGAAGAATGAGGGAAGAAACACAAGACCTAATGTGAATTTAAACAAATCAGCACAGGTTGCAGCGGTTTTGTAATAGGGCAGATGTGAGGTATAAACATACTTTCTTTGGGAACAAACTTTATGAGGCTACTTTTAACGCGGACAGGAAGAGAGTTGTAGTGACAATGTCTGGGCGGCGCACGCCTGAAAAAGACAACAAGCAACAAAACAGGATCGAATCATGCTGTGTGAAAGAGAAGACAGACTCATCAACATTTTTCCTCTTAAAACCTTTAGTCCTCCGATTTAACTCCCAGCTCAAGTCTCACTGGAGGGTAGGAACAGTTCAGCGGCTGGGAAACAAATAAGGTGACACAACCATCTACTGTTGAGAGAAATTCAGAGAGCCAAGAGCAGATTTAGGATGGCAGGCCTTTAACACCACTGCCAGCTATTCTTCTTTATTTAAACAGAGACAGGCAGTATAACCTCCACATTCAGCTGGGAGACTACAGACATTAACTTGTGCTCAAGCCAAGAATGATCAGGATACTGCAGATCCCTCAGGCTCACAGAGAATGACATGCCTGTCTTTTTTTTTTATTACGAACAGATGTGTGTCTTCCAAGAAACAGAATTAGAACTCTGCACGCTCTCTGCATCGTCTACAGCTAATATATTTGCAAATGGCAGTTTTTCTTCATGCAACGAAAGTTAAATAAAATAGAACCAGAATAGAACTAAAGCAGCGACTAAATGTCTCACCTTGAGGGATCCACCACCTTATAAACAACTCCTGAAGGAGACGTAGCACTTGGTATTCCAGTAGACATGAAGTACAACTCGCCTGTGGTGGAAACATTGAATCAGGAGGACATTACACAAGAACACGTGTTTCTAAATCGAGGCTGAGCTTGTGTGTCAGTATTCCAGTGTTTATGCATTACCAGCTTCATCCTCAGCAAAGGAGATGATGTACTGGTGGTAGTTGTTGATGAGTCCGGGAAAAGCACAAGTAACGCCCATCCCCATACAGATCTCAGTGTATTTCCATTGTCGTGTGTTCCTATCCTCCTGTAGACTCATCAAGCGCCTGAGGGATAATCACATTTACAGCCACTTAGTTCTTTTTTGAAGTTCTAAAAGTAATCTTTACAAAAACACATCAAATACTTTTCTCTCCTTACGGGCTTATATATTACTTAATAAGAACTTTTCACAGAAATGAACTGACCTTTCAAATAACAAAATTTTGAAATGACAGAAAATGTAATAATGTGACGGTAGTGGGTGAGTGCTTGGCACGGTCGACTCGCAAGGTCCTGGGTTTGAGTCCCAGGGTGAGTGTGAGAGTGAACGGCGTGTGTGGGTGTGCCCTGCAATGGACCGTTGACCTGTACATGATGTATTCCCTGCTCATTCCCTATGTGTGCAGGCAATATGTGTGCAGCAGACCCTCGCAACACTATTAAGGTACAAAACATCTCGATAACTTCCCAGAAGTGGATCACTTAAGTGCTGCTCCACTGCCGCATCAACGATTATAAATCCAGATTAAACCTACCCACTCATAAAGTCTCCAAATATGTACATGCCATTCAGGTTGGGGTATTCACAACCTCGGTACACATAGCCACCAGTCACTGACTTGCCCATTGCATGAGGGTAAGCATAAATGGGTAGGACATCATCTGTGAAGAAAACCAAAAAGACATGATTGATGGCATGCAATTTCTTTTCTGCGCAACTAGTCATTTCATCAAATTGCCACAACATCTTAACATGCAAACACAAACTTAAAATTGCAAAATAAAATAACATTCTTCAATGTGAAAAATGACATTTAGTGTATCTCCAGAGCGCACCTACCCAGTGAGCTGTTGGCACAGAGCTTCTTATCATAGCAGGAGAAGCCTTCTTTGGCTCTCCAGCCATAGTTTCGACCTTTCTCTATGATGTCGATCTCCTCAAACTTATTCTGGCCCACGTCACCACAGAAGATGCGCCCTTTACCCTCCTTGGTGTGCGCGTCGCCACGATCTACCGAACACCTCCACATGTTACGGACACCATAGGCATAAACTTCAGGTCGAGCCCCTCGGTCATGAACGAAGGGGTTATCCGCGGGTATTCTGTACAACGGTCCTCTGTCATTGTCATCCACATCAATGCGGAGAACTTTACCCAACAGTGCTGACCTAAAATAGATGGAACGGTGTGAAACAGAAACGTGGAGTTATTTTTCAACTGCTAAAAATGTTTTTTATGAGCTCATTTGCGACATTTTCATTAATTTCTTTATATCCAGGGACAGTTTTGATCATTTCAGAGTGCTAAGTGTTATTAATCTGTGATGACCATCTTACTTGTTCTGGGCATTCCCGTACTTCCCGAAAGGGTCTCCTGCCATTCCACCATCTCCTGTAAAAATGTACAGGTAGCCATCATCTGCGAACAGAAGCTGGCCTCCATTGTGGTTTGATGCTGGCTCATCGATCTCTAGGATAACCCTGGAAGGAAAGGAGACAAGGGAAACGCAAGAGAAGGAACAGCTATCATTTACGATTCATGGGTTTATTTCACTGAATGCAGACATTACAGTGTTTGAGATCCCTAAAGCCTGCACTGCAGTTAGCTGACCTGGTCTGTACCTACCGCTCAGAGGTATGGTCCACCATATTCATGTCATTGGATGACACACGAAACTCACTGATTCTGATTCTCTCATCAAAACCCACCTCCACAGAGTAATACACATACAGCTTGCCGTTGTATTTGTACTTGGGGTGAAAGGTGAGTCCCAAAAAACCTCTTTCATCCCCTTCCCATGATGAAGTTAACACTGCCTTTGTAATGTTCAAAAATGGTCTCTCCAGCTTGGACCGGTCGGGAAGGTACGTCCACACCAGGCCCACCTGCTCCGCCACAAAGAAGCGGTGGGTGCCGTCATTGGCATGCACCATGGCGAGTGGGTTGCGCAACCCATTTGCAACCTCCTCCAGGCAGAGCTGCATGCAGCCGTCTGAGTCAGCCTGAACGCGGCCCAGGTTCTTGTTCAGCTTTGGGTTGCTGAGGATGTGCGGGTAGCAGTAGTCCATGTCACCCAGCTCGAGGTTCTGGCAGAGATGTCGCTGGTCGCCTTTGACCCTGTTTATAAGTGAGTCGTTAGACAAGAAAGGGAGGGTGGCGCTGCATTTCTTCCAAAACTGGAAGCAGTAGTCTGGGCAGAGGCCAGGGATGGTTCGGACAGGGGTGCTTGGGTCCTCGGCATCAAAGAGATGAGCTGCATAGGGAGAGCATTCCTGGATAGACAACAAAGAAGAGTGCTGAGGAAGGGGGGGACTGATGAAGTCTGAAATCACGCACGCAAATGGCCTTAAACTGACCTAATCTCTGTATACAAACTATACACACATACTATTCACTCTCTCATTCATGCCAAGGGACAATTTTGAGTCTGAACCCACAACCATCTTGCTGCGAGGCAACAGCAGTGGGTTATAACGTCATTCACCACAAAACCGAAGAATAAATAAATCAATATATTTCCTCTATGACTGGTACTTTGAACAGTCCTTGCCGAGGGAAAAACTAAAGAAAAGTTTGAAAAAGTTACATTTCGAAGCACACCACACTCATACTGTTTCTAGAGCCGCGTTGACTAATTGATTCAATCGACCAAGTTGAAAACTGTTCAAAGAAATCCTTACCCAGTCACTAACTGATAAATTGGAAAAAATAGACAGCTTTAACAGAGCACACGCCGAGATATGCTTTTAAAAGTATGATAACAAATAGGAACTGCTTTGAATGTCGTCGCATCCAAAATGTAAATTGCACTTCTGAATCGCGTTTGCCACTTGTCATTCTCCGTAGACTCGTGGATGTGGGTGCAGCTGACCGGCTGGCAGCGTGCGGCTGTTTGTCCACTCTGCTGACCTTTGTTCCTGCGTGCCTACCTGGCAGAGCAGCTCCTGGACGAAGCTGGCGCAGTTGGCGTATCCGTAATAGTCGAAGTTGTCCATGACCGAGTAGTACTTGGTCATGAGATCCTGGTCCTTCTGGTAATCGCAGCAGCCGAACTCCTTGTACATGACACAGAACTCAAGCTCCCTGAGCGGTCTGAAGGGCGGCTTGAAGTCCAGACACTGCGGGTGGGCTCTGCTCACAGGTGCGATCAGCAGCGCCAGCGCCAGCGCCAGCACCAGCACCGGCACCGGCAGAGGCCGGGTCCGGACGCTCAGCAGACCGGTCTGGGAGGGCCCCGCAGGGCCCGGGACTCTGCCACCACAGCGCTGCATGATGGCGAGCCTCGGAGAGCATGGGAGAGACTGGGAGAAGGGATAGCGAAGTTGTTGCAAAAGCGGCCTCCTGCGTGAACTTTGCTCCGACTGGACCGGACTCGTCCTGTGACGTACGTGGAGCCCGGAGGGGGGGGGGCGGTCGTGGGGCCGGGCGCCGCAGCGTCGAGTTGGGTCGGTGGGGAAAGGTGGGGGGGGGGGCTCGGTGTAAGGTCCGCAGCCGCTCTCGGCGCTCCGACGCACACAAAAAGGAGGAAGCCGGAGCCAGGGGTGCGCTGGGCAGCTCCAGATCACGCAGGGAGTCCCTGTGCTGCGGCTGCTGCTGCTGTTGCTCCTGCCGCTTCTTCAACCTGGCCCACAGACACAACACGATGACAGTGAACGCACCACCAGATGCCGCTTCATTTTATCCCTCACTCAACCATCCGTCTATCCGAGTCCACATGCAGCCAAGCACGCGCTGTATTGCTGTTGCCGTTGTTGCTCGGATAGAGGCGCGTTTGTGCACTTTCAGGACCATATTGACAACATGTTATTGGACAACCGTCGCGTCGGCTGCTACTGCTGCTGCCCAGTAGGTGGCGACATTTCCCCTTTCCAGTCAGTGAACATCATAAGACAGACGGAGGCGATGCGAGAAAGCCTCACCGGCTTTTGTTGGAATTTGTCAGCTCTGAGTTGAAAAGAGTTCATGTCTACAGACAGACAGGCAGACAGACAGACAGACAGACAGACAGACAGACAGATGCTACAGGGATAGTAATAATTTGCTCTCCTCTCTCTCTCTCTCTCTCTCTCTCCCTCTGTCTGTCCGTCTCTCTCTCTCTCTCTCTAGATACTGATTGACTTTCTGCAACATTCTTAAATGTTTGCGCAGTGTTTGCTGGGAAGTGCAGCCGGCTCAGAGCGGTCTCGGTGACATAACATGGATCTGGTTTCAACTCCAACTCCCATTGTCCCTGACCGGTGAGCCCCCGTCGGTGACCGCTGAAGCAGCGAGGGGATGGACGGGGCGAAGGTGAGCCGCATGACCGACTTCGAGCTGCTGCTGCTGGGCAAGGAGGACCTGGTCCATCGGCTAAGGAGACTGCAAAGCCTCAACAGGAGCCTGAAGCTGGAGCAGGGAAACCTGATGAAGGAGGTGAACCGGAGCCTGCAGGAACACCTCCAGGAGATCCGAAGCCTGAAGGAGGTCAACCACAAGCTGCAGAACGACAACCGGGAGCTCCGGGAGCTGTGCTGCTTCCTGGACGACGACCGGCAAAAGGGCCGGCGCCTGTGCCGGGAATGGCAGCGCTTCGGCCGCTACACGGCCGGCGTGCTCGGCACCGACGTGGCTCTGTACCGGCAGAAGTTGCAGGAGCTGGAGGCCCGGCAGGAGGCGCTGAGGATGGAGAACACCGAGCTCAGGGACGTGGTGCTGATGCTGGACGAAGAGAGGAGCGGCGCCGGCTCGCGCAGCTCCATCGACAGCCAGGGGAGCCTGAGCGGCCCGGGGCCACTGCGGGACGTGGGGGACGGCAGCAGCTCCTCCAGCACCGCCAGCACCGGGAGCCCCGAACATCGGTACCAGCATCCGCAGGCAGAGGGAGAGGGTGAGAGCGGGGCAGCGCCTCCGTCTCCCCCTCACACCCCAGGGGAGACTGGACTGGCTGGTGAGTCACGTCCCGCGGACGCACGGTCCAGTGACTGCAGCCAGGCCGAACCGAGCCCAGTCGTTCAAGTCAGACCTGATATGAGTTCAGTCGCGATAAATTACGTGCAAGTCCAAGTCCAACACCACTGACACAGCTCTCCCACATGCCACATACCATGAGGCACATCCTTAAAAAAACGCTCAGCAACCCAAGTATCCCAAGTAACCCAAGTATTCATATCCTATGCAAATTACTGTGTGTTTTGGATCCTGTCTCTCTTGCTGTGTTCACATATACCCAAACAATCCAGTCTTTTGGCATTAAACGCCCTGTTCCAGAACAAATGCCTCCCTGAACATGCTTCTCCTTCCTTTGAGGGATAATGATAAAGTAAAAGCTATGTTGACTGCAAACATGGGAATGGGAATCGTGAACAATACATTTGTAGAAAGGAATGGGACATCGCTCGGTCTTACTATGTTCTCCAACATGTTTTTTTTTTTTAAGAATGTGAATGGAATACTGTACAAGAATCTCATGTGAACACCATTATCAAACAGTTCTCTCATTTAGAATAAAGTTGATGATTTGAATATGGTAAATGTCGTCTGAGAACTTGAGTCTGGGGTTTTATTTCACAGTTTTATCTCCATGATCCCTGAGCCCAGTCTAAGGTAATGTCGTGCAGTCACTATGCTGTTTGATCACAGTGATATTATCTTGCCTCGCTCAGGCTGGCACAGATGCCGGCAGCCTAATAACCTCAGCTCATTTAGGATGAATACGGATCTGATGAGGATTTAGCACCTCGGCAGCGGCAGCAAGACTGTGCTCCAAGAGCCATCCGCAAATCTCTAAAGCCGAGCCGGATCAGGATGACAGCTGAGCTGCCAGTCTGCTGAACGTGCCCCATCTGACATGTTCCAGCAGTTCTCAGTCTGCTTTATTACAGACTGAGATTAAAAAAGAGAAAAAAAAAGCTTATATGGGGCTTGAGGATGCCTTTACAGTTCGGTTGGGCACACATGCAAGCGGACACGCTTGTTTCGCAGATCTTTCCAGGAATGGTAAACTGTCTACATCCATCGAGCACGTTTTGGCACTTATCACTGCAGGGCAGGCCAGCAATCACCCCTTCATCCACAAATTTATACACAGGTGGCAGAGGCTGTCATGGAAGTTGCCCCCTGCTCTGATAACTCAAGGCACCTGATAGCTCAAGGCACAGTATCTACAGTATGTGGTACCAGATAACACGCAGAAGCCCAGGGCTGTAACCCTGTAAGAGGCTGTTTATTGTCAAAATGGCGTGTAAGACATGTTAACTAGTACTCAGAGGTTCAAAGTGTTTACTCTGTTATCTTTTAAAGAGATAAAAAGGAAAAAAAGAAAAAAAACGCCTGGAGTTTGAACTTATTTTCATATTCAAATCAACGGGACTCATGGATTCAGTGAATTCCACTGATGAAGTCAGCACTGAGATCCCAAGACAAGCTGGAAAAAGGGGAACAAGAAAAGATTTGCATTGTGTGAAGACAGAAGAAAAAGAAGAAAATCATCAGTTAAAGAGAGAATAACAGTGAACACATCCGCACTGCTCTGAAATCAACATTATATTGCACGCATGAAATAAGTAGTAGAATTGAGATATGTTGCGCTATGGCTGTGTGTACAGTTTGCAGTGTGGCTTTGGAGTAGGCAATTCCGACTGATGGATTTGTTCTGTATTATTTGAAGTCATGAGATGTGCCATATTGTTTAGAGGTCCTTGTGAAGCTGTGGTTGGGGCAGTGCCGTCCAGCAGAGGTGTGTTGTATGTCTGCTGACTGACTGTAATTTAAGGACGTGCCCTGTGTCCGGCTTGTCAGCATCGTTCTATCGTGTGTGCGCATCATGTGTGTGTGTGTGTGTGTGTGTGTATGTTGAGGGGGGGGGGGGGTTGCCCCATGGGGTCAGCACTGCCTGTCCCTTTGACTTTGACAGCATCACCTTGGTCATTATCACCCTGTTAAACTGTACATAAACACTGGTCCGGATTTATTTAGAAACAACAGTAGACTACATGTTCGCAATTTAACATTAAGTGAAGTCTCTTCAAAAAATACATTTATTTCCGGAAAAACAAGGCATGAGCAAAAGTTTCATGTGTCGATAACATTGCTGTGGCCGAGCTTGACATTCCAGTAACTCAGCGGGACGTGGCCAGGGCATCAAACTGTGGTTGCGGAAAGTGTGGACAACAAATGGATTAAATGACTAATAATTTAGAGCAGCATGACGGAACAGCACTTAGCAGAGATAGCAGCTAGAAGGACCTGGGTTCATCCTGGGTGGAAAAGGAATGACGTCAATGACACTCAGTAGGCCGCAGATCAACTACGGCTGGGAGTAGAGAGACAGTTCCTGGCTTGAACTGGATGAATACCTCCAGTTTGGAAGGAAAGAAAATGTGGCACCCTGGGATTCAAATGGAATGTATTGTCTTGAAGAAAATGCTACAAGACAAGTCTCCAAATGGACACCTACAATTATGCCAGGCAGAATTGACAACAGTGCCTTGATTCAACCAAAACATGGTATAAAGTCTAGTAAAGTGTTGGACTAAAAATGAGTTTAGAATATGTGTCAATGAATATTAAGAACCTCAAAATGTGGCACCAGAAAAGGGATTTATTATTTGGAGGACTGCTATGAGGATGGATCGCTGATGTCGTTTGAGGATTTGAGGAGGAAATATGATCTGTCCAGCAGAAACTTTCTTATTTTCACTTAACATCATTTCTTAGAACTGCTTTGGGATCTGAAATGGCTTTTACCTATTATGCTCAGGGATCAGGAGGGACTGCTTCATCTGGGATATTTCAAAAGTGCGTTTCCTTGTGATGGATGATGCTCCAAAGCCAGGACTAAATAAATCAAGAGAGATATAGGAGTCCAAGTCTTCCATTATTAACTCCAGATACGAAATGACCCATTATACCGTAACTTTCCCCATCAAACCTATAGTACACCACAGAACACCACAGAAATTGAACAAATACAAACTTAAGATTTTCAGGAACTGCTTTAGAAGGGGACCCATTCCTGAGACCTGTTTTTTGGAGACACTCCCTCGAGCAAGATCAGTTTTAGAAAGATCACACACACACACTCAAAAATTAACATGTTATGTTAACCCTTATGTGGTGTATACACTACCAACAGTGCACAAGATATAGAAAGATTATAGAAAGATTTTGGTCATCAGAACTACGTTTCTCTTACCTTTTGTTGGTAGGTTGGGTAGGGAAGAAGTTTAAAAATGTTGAAAAGTATGTTGATGTATTTCTTGTTAAAATAGAAAACTATGTCTATAAACAAAAACAAATTCTTAAAAAGTGAAAAAAAAGGCCTCCAGCTGTATCCAAAAGTGGGCCCATCTAAATTACTGAAAGTAGGAAGCCTACATTTTACTTTTTTGATCCTCTCATGGTGGTTGAAAAAAAGAGACTACATTGCATAGCGAGCATCAGGATGGAGAGAGGGTATGTGTTGTTTCAGCCTAATTGGAATCATTCCTGGATTTTCCTGACAAACTCCAATATTAACCCCTCCTCGTTGCCTAAACCACTGTCAGGCACCTTGTATTTTGGTTAACAATTTGTGAACCTTGATGACAAGTAAAACCGTGTGTGGACACTTTGGTTTAATGATTTCCGATTTCACTGGAAACATTGCTGTAAATGTGTAAATTGCCTGAGTAACAATGATGCAGCCACTTTTGCTCCGTCCAGGTTTACTTTAAGGTAAAATGAAGGTCTAATTTTCACTTAAACCTTAAACAGATTATTAGACTTGTTGGAGCTTGATCTGATACCAAGCTACCGAGGTGTTTAGCACCCAGGATTGACCTGGGTTGACACTTTGCTGTCGGCTTTGTATTGTTTCATGAAAGATTCTGTGGTTCATTTCAACTGTATTACACCGTCCGTTTATTTCTCGGTTCACACGGTGAATACATGTTACTAGCATCTTCCACAAACAAAGAAAAACTCAGGGAGCCGCCATGGCAGCCAAGAACCATATGCCCTTCTGGGTTCAAACATGTCCAACGAGGTGAGGCGACCTACCTAAATACCTGCGCGCTTGGTGACAGAACAGCAACACTGGCACATAATCGCCAATACATCAGGTGACTGTAATAAGTTGTGACCCAGAGTCCTGATGAATACGGTTCTTACATATTTGTATTGTACTTTGTATACTTACATCTATACTAACCCTAACCCTAACCCTGAACACAGCTCAGCAGACAGAGTGCTTTGAGAAAACTCTCCTGTAACCACGTTTTAGTTTTGATCCGCTCGCTCGCAACCTGACTTTTATTTGCTCTTTGCACAGTCTGAGATCTTAGTTGGAGTGTGTTTAAATGTATGATTTGTTTCCCCCATTTAGATGCATCAGCCAGCCGCCTCAGACGGTTGGAGAACGAGGTGAGAAGACTGGAGGATGAAAACAAGCAGCTGCTGTCACAGGTAAATACTCCCGAAGTCGCACGAGCAGCTCAATAATATGTTTAACATTGTAATTATTTAAGAAAGTGGCGGCTTGTTCTGACCTGATTGGAGCAGCTGTCTCGAAAAACAATATTTTAACACCAAAGATCAGATAGTTCGGAAATGTGAATACGCTAAGGTGACCGTATTGTCAAAAGCTAGAAGAAAAAACAGAAGTGACTTACTTATGTGCTTTTACCCTCTGGAGCCGAGTACATCATCTAGTGTTGAATACAATCTTCCGAAACAAAGTATGATGTTATATCTGGACAGATGGATACTGGAGACATGGACTTTACCTCTGCTGCTCAACGACAACGGATGTTAGCGAGTTAGCGTTAGCATCCCCATGCCAGTGTGGAGGGGTTACACCTCTTGCTCCGAATCAAAGTGTGAGTGTGAGTTTGCGGTCACCTGTGGTCTGTGCTGTGTGTTCATGTGCTGACTAAGGCCAACAGGACACCGACGTCCGACGCCCCCCCCACGGCCGACTGTCGGTGCGGTGTGTCCAGGCCTTTAGTCAAACTTACGGTTCTCTCTGGTCCGATAACTGAGATTGGATTGTGCTGCCTGCTTTTCCAGGGTGCAGCCTGGGGCCTCAGCAGTGAGGCTTTCCCTGCAGGGTTCTACACACCCCCAGCGCCCAAGTCAGAGGCCGTGGTCCATGCAATGAAGGTATGCCAACAGTGAACAGTTCTGAGTGAACAGTGGATAAACTGTGCAAGACCAACTTTGTTAATGTTTTCACAGAATTTTGAACACTACATGAACTGTAAAAAAAAGGACAAAAGATGATAATTAGCCATTCATAAACATTAGATTCATAAATCATTAGATTTATTATTATTATTTGTATATTTATGGGTTTTAGCTGATTTTGAATATTGGGCCACAATCTGACTACATGGACGGTTATGTTGTAATTGTCCATATATACACACACACACACACACACACACACACACACACATATATATATATATATATATATATATATATATATATATAATGTTAATGAAAATGAGCCTGCATGGAGGAGCAAATGAGATTTTTCACAGTTGGAACAGTGGCAGCGTCTTGTTACTCAGATTTTTTGAGTTCTTCTTGTTTGAAAATGTAGATTCCTCTTCTGCTCCTACTACAGGTATGACAGTGATGTTCAGTCTTGTAGTAGACACATGTTCCTTGGGGGTTTGTCCATTCTCCGAGTGGCGACCCATAATGCAAAGTTGGACATACAAATTAATCAGTACTGTATGTGGGGTTGTAGAGCTTTGAGCTGAGAGTCTCAACAAGCAAGGGGGGGGGCAACCTGATGTTCTGTGTCCTCGTCAAACAATGCTGTATGTTCTGTGTGTGTTTGTTTTTGTGCGTGTGTGTGCAGGTGCTGGAGGTCCACGAAACGCTGGATAGGCAGAGCCTGGTGGAATATGACGGAGATCTAAGTGACAGAGAGAAGGCCATCGTCAGAGAGATGTGCAATGTAGGTTTCAGTCTTAACTTTCTCTCTACGCAGGATGTCATGTCATTACCACAAACATGATGACTGGATAAGTATACTGCTATATCAATCCACAGACGGGAACAATGAGGGAACAAAGCAAATGTATGTATGTATCTTCACATCTAAATGATTCAGTGTTTGTCTGCCTAAGTGAGTATCATTTGCGCAGACTTTTAGAGGTAGGCTCTGTGAGGATCAGCATGCACCTGAGTTAGCTCGTTTTTTTTTTACCTGAAAAACTGAAGCAGCAGGAGGCGCGGCCTTGCTTTGTTCTCTTGCTTGTACCTTTATATTTCAAGAAACCACCATCACACATCACACATTGGAATGGACGTTGAACTTCTTGTTTCTTGTGTGACACCACAACCCCGGCATGCATCAACTTTGCAACCACCTTGATTACGTTCAGTTGTTAGGTTGATTTTTGCTGACAATCAGCCACTACGAAAACGTTACAGTAAAAGCTTCCTTTGGTTCCCCCTGGCCCTTATGTGTTTTTGATCCCACTTGACTCTCTATCTCTGCCATATTTCTCCTTCTCAGGTGGTGTGGATAAGGCTGGGTGATGCGGCCAGCCATGTTGAAGGGCCTGTATAGAGGGAGCCGTCAGAGGTCCCGGCAAAGCTGCACGACTCGTTTGACCAAGGAGACTGACAGCGTGAATTTTGTTTTTCTCAGCTGACTGTACCACAGACTCATCGGACTGAAGCGGTGAACGAAACTGGCCGTGCGGGAAAACAAGAAGTCAAAGACGGAGCGGATGGACATAAAATTGTCAGACTCACGATGGTTTCAAATGATCAAGCAAACAAAAGCAGAAAAGGTGCATTTCAGTCACATCTTGGAGTATAATGTCCATCACAACTGTAGACACACAGCAGCTTACACCTAATAATGATGCTCAGTGTATGAATGTTAACTACAGCCTACATTTGGCATGTGACACATCTCATGTCAGTCCATTTTAAGTCTTTTGCTTTGCTTTACGTTTAGGTCTGAATAACAAAATATTATTCTTTAACATTTTTTGTTTTTTTTTTGTCACTTGTGTGGTAATTTATCGCCATAATACAGAGCCAGTTCTAGTTGCATCAGCAATTACACCATTAGAATAAATGCAGACTGATAAGACCTTTTGTCAGCCCTCACCGTCAACTTGCCACCTGTATATACAACACCTTTGTAAAAATGCTGTACACCTCAAAATTCTCAGTCCTTGTGCAAAGAGCATGTCTGAACAAAGGCAAGAACACTTTTTTTTTCAGTTTCCGTTTATTGCATTTTTCGAGTAAAAAAAAAAAAAAAGGAACCGAAGCATCCTGGAAGGATTCGGTAACATGGACCCGTTTCGTGATACTGGAACAGCTTCTCCCATTAACAAAAGAAAATATATGCAATTGTTTTTAAAATGCAAAGCATTGAAATGAAGTCAGGGTGTCACACACGGTGTGCTCAATTTACCTGAAATAAAATAATAAAAAATATAATAAGATCGCACAGCAGCGCTGGGGTTTGTTGCTACCAAATAAAAAATCAACAAAATAAAATTTCTGTCCTTATTGAAAAACAGAACAAGACACAATAATAAATATTTTCAGTGCAGAACATACAATATAGGTGAACACTGTTGTATTCCAAAATATGACAACACCCGCTAAAAAGTAAAAACAAAATAATAAAGTAATGCCAGTGGTTTAGAAGCCCCTTGTTCCACTGTTAACTTAGTGGAAGGGGATGAGCCTTTTGGAATTTGTTCATACTTTGAGAATTTGAGAAAATCCCACTGAGTTGCGTTTTCCTGCTCCATATTGACATGTAGCGGAAGCGATCTGAAGAACTGCGAACACTGGAGTTGCTTGATCCGTAGCGTAGCCGTACCACGGCAGGGCAAGATGTGCAAACCTCTGACACTGTTCCCGCGGGGGGCCCCCCCTCATCTCATCCAGGTGCCCCGGCTCAGCCCGCTCACGGGGGGCATGCCGGGCGGGAGCTGGCTCGGGGTCCGGTATCGCCCACTCAGAGCGGGCGCCAGCCCCATCACTGCGGGGGGTGGCGGTGCCAGCAGGTAGCTGTAGGCAGAGAGAGGCGGGGTGAGGTAGGACGTGGTGCCCGCGGGGTAGCTGTGGTAGCCCACGGGCCGGCTGCAGGCCTGGGGCACGCCGGGGTAGCAGCCGCCCTCGGTCTTCATCAGAGTCTGCAGGTTCTGGTAGCCTTCGCTGGACACCAGCAGGCTGGAGGTAGGCGGCTCCTTGGGCAGAGGAGGCGGAGGAGGGGGGCGCTGGGGTAAAGGTGGAGGCGGAGGTTTGGAGGGGAGATCTGAGGCTGGAGGTCTGTGTTCTGCAGGACAGGAGAAAAGGAGAAAGTGAACACAGGCCCACGCTTCACGTCTTATCTATAAAACTTAAGGAGGCTGACCTGTGCTTATGGAGACTGGAGGAGGGGGAGGCGGCGGAGGGGGATCTATAATTGTGACCTCTGGACAACAAAAACAAGACAAAGGCTGTTGTGATTACACCAAACAATGTAACAGATACAGAACAGAGGTGAACCAACGTTTTCATTGAATTCAGTTGCTGCAATGTCAGTGTCTGTTACTGTAGTGCGTCTGCGAGCTAAGGATTCTCACTTACTGGCAGCCTTGCTATCGTCTTTGGGAGACGGCTGGAAAAAAAGCACAATTGGTGTCAATGTGAGGCATCGAAATGGATGGAATGCTCAGTGGCTGGGCTTGAGATGCAATGCAGTCACCTGGGCGGGCCTGGGGCTGGTCTGAGGCGAGGCTTTCTTGGATAACGGTGGCGCTGAAGGGGACAGGATGGAGGTGGGTGGGAGGTTCTCCCTGCTCCCCATTCCCCCACCTGGTATCTGCTGCTTGGCCTGAGAATACAGGTCCAGGATCTGGTGGCAGATATCTTTGTGACAGACAGAGTGCAGGAGGTTAAAAAGCAAGGACGACAGCACAGTAAAAACGCGAACCCATTGACAAGCAGTGGCAAAACTAGACTAAACAGGACGTACAGAGACCAAAAAGAGTGGGACCGCTACCTTCCAGAACCTCCACGGGCACATCGTATATGAACTGCTCCCACCAGCGGCGCAGTGTCTGCTTGGAGGTCCAGTCTTGGATGTCAAACTTGCAGAGGCGTCCGGCCAGGTACATGACGGCCACCGCTATGATCTGTGGCTCCCACTGCAGCGCCACCATGGTGCAGAGGCTTGGCACAACAACGGCGGGCAGTGTTATTCTAGCCCGAGTGCACGTGTGTCAGCCCAAAGAAGACCTTTTCAGCCGAGCGAGCCTACCTGTCGTTCACAAACGTCCAGGCCATTTGGACCAACTTCTGCACCTTGTTCTTGTCACCTGAAAAACCACACACACACACACTCCAATGCCTCGGTTCTGATAGCTCTTCTCGGTTCTTATGGTTGACAAAAATGCACACTTTCAAGAGAGTCCTACAAAAAGCAATTACTCTGGTGCGCTGCAGGAATGGAGGAAGAGGGACAGGGCTACCTTTGAGCTGCTTGGCGTAGCGCAGGAGGAACTGGTATGGGTGCTCCACCTGCAGGTCGAACTTGATGGTCTGCAGCAGAATGCGTTCCAACACCATCACCTCCTCCTGATAGGAGAGAGATCCGTTGAACAGCTTTTTATTTACACGCCATGTCTTTTTGAGGATGTTAACAACCTCATACTTTCATTTACAAAAAGAGTCATCTCTCAGATAAACTTTCTATAGTTATTTGTGATGCTTAAAATCGCAGACCAGGGGCGGCTGGCCCGAGTGTGCTTCAAATTCTCCGTGGCATGTAAATAACCTATCAGTCATCGGCTCAGCTCAGCTCAGCTCATCTTGCTCCTAACATCTTTGGAGCTGCTGGGGCAACAGGATCAGCGCCCCCAGCAGTGGCTGACCTATTGCTAACTTGTTATGCATCGTAGCAGCAAAAGTGGTCCATTCAGGACTGTTGGGAATGATGCTCCCATGCTGAAACTGGCTCAATATGGGACACCTACAATATTTTTTCACCAGCTGCCACTATGGAAGATAGAGGTTTTCGTGTTGTGTCCCCTCTGCTTATATATATTTTTTGTTGTTTGTTCTTTCTTATTGAAAAGTAAGCAGTTGAGGTAACTTGAGGCAAGTTGAGGATTTTGTTTAGCCATGTGGCTGAGGAGGCATGTACACATTTTGGATCCGCACTTCGTCCTTATTGTTGACTTTATTATATACGGAGAGGATGAGCAAGAGAGTTCTGAGCACGAGGACAAACTCAAATGTCGTTCCAGTGATTCCTTGCGCCGTACCTTGGGATCGTCTCCAAACTGCGCAAACTGGATGTCACTGAGGAGGCTGCGGGCAGTCTTGATGATGTCTTTGCACTTCTTGGGAGTTTCCTCCACTTTGCCTGCTAGGAAAAGGCAGCATCCTCCTGTCACCTACAGACAAACGCATCGCCTCAGACTCTGCCGTGCCGTGCCGCCTCCCTAATTACGGCACGGCACGCAGGTCCGTCTCATGCTGACACTTACATATCTGGGGAACTGCTTGAAGGAGTGGAACATGTAGAAGCGATGGAAGTAAACGATTCCCGTGGCCAGTGTGTCATAGTGCCTGCGGCCACAAAGGTTAAGGAGACAAAGAGGGAGATCCCAACGCCCCTGAAATAGGCATACATCTGTGCTTACTATTTGAGGGACAGACCGCATTTCACTGCGAAGACTTCAGCTGAGAGGTTACTGAAAATTTCCTCACGAGAATAAGAGATTGTGAAAAATAATCAAGATCAAGCATGTACACAAGCGCACACAGTCCATTTAGAGTCTGGAGTCAGCCTAAACATGCATATCTTTGGACTATGGGAGGAAAGCAGATTACCCAGAGAAACACAGATACAGAGTACATGCTCCAAACAGCAAGGCCCTCTGCCTGAACGCCTTGCCTCGGCTAACCACTTATCGACCATGTGTCCCCAAAACCAATGGATCTGTTATCAGCATAATTGAAACTACTCTAACTGTTGACAATAATTGCAGTTTACTCGATTGCTAAAGTACCTTTAATCATCTGTCTCTCATGTCGATAATATTAGTATCAAATGTCAGTGAAGCACAAAGGTGTAACACACTTATAATTATTTATTTCATTGTTATTTACAAAGAGCAGATCGACCCCTTTGCACGCACTTAGCCTTCCATCCTGTAGTTACACTTTAAACAATCTGGGTATATCATTATTACAATGATGATGATGCCTTCCTCCTAATCCTGACATTTGATAACTTGTTTTAATGTTGTGTTGAGTTCCAAGATTGTAAGTCCAAAACAATAAACTGTTCTTTCAATGAAGTGCTCTCCGTTTTCCCCCTGTTGCGGAACGAATGCAGGCATATTTTATGTAATTATCTCGTACTCTACGCTATTCTGTTCCATGCAGCGGGCCACCTGTTATAGGATACAGTCCAAGCCGCGTTCCCACATCGAAGATAAAGCGGGCACCCTCCCGGCGGTACCGGGCCTCGGTGGCCGGGTCCAGTCCCTCTGACTGGGATGGAGTGTGGGCCATGTCCTTCTTGTCCCAGTACCAGCATGGCTTGATACTGTCCAGGGCGGTCACCTCCTTTCTGTCCCTGGTGAAAGGGGGCTTGATGAGGTCCAGGTTGGCCAAGTCCTGAGAGTCCGCCTGCAGCGGAACCAGACGCTGGAGGTGAATGGAAACCCGTATTTACTCTGATGAGACCCGGTCCAGAGACCAGTCCACGACCAGCTACGACTAAACCTTAAGGGCACAAATGACACCGCAGTTGACGCATGACAGACGTCTGCGTTAGGAATGCGTTAGGAAGCTGTGCAAAAAAGACACATATTCTGAATGCACTGCAGCGGACGCTGTTGGTTTCATTTGCATGTGCGCCGTTCATTCGACACAAAGGCTGAGGCACGACAAGTTGACCCAGGATAGACAAAACACGACCCGCCCCTCCCGGACTCTCATTGGCTGGTACATGACCACCGGAGCCTCTGATTGGTTGGCTTCGGTTGCAACGCTCCTCCTGTCGTCGCGCGCTAGATCCGTACCAAGAACTGGAACGGTGATCAGATGTTTCCCAGTGGCCGACCGTGGTGCTGCAACAGAAAACCCCCCGGGGCCCAAAAAACATTTTCCCCATAGACGGCGATAGTAAAAGAGACGACTGTAAAAATGTTGACAGGACGCCCTCAGCAGGAGGCATAGTCAATTACTAATCTTTGTATTAAACATTTTTAATGCATGGAATTTTCATCTGTCAATTTATGGACAGAAAAGCCACTGAAAAGTTTCACAGCACAGCATAAAGTCACAGCAGTTCACATGCACACTCCATGCACCCTTAATTAGGCACTATTACGTGCCTAACTTCTTTTAAATTGCAGTTCATTCGCCTGCCAGTCAAATACTTTGGGGTTTTTGTCATTCATGAAGTAGGCTATGTGGCGTGTGTAACCAGCATGTTATGCTGACTGAAGTTCATTCTCTTGTATCCTTCCAATACAGCCACCTTTTTCCTCGGTTTAAACCGTCTAATAATATACATAATCATATCCCTGCATAGACATAAATTATATATATATATATATATATATATATATATATATATATATACACACACACACACACACACACACACACACACACACACACTGTATATATAAACATTTGCTACAAACTAAACAAAACTGACTTGCTTCAGATTTGTTTGTGCCTTGGAAATATTAAATATATAAATTATATGAAATGTTGGACCATTATGTTTTCTACATATTTCAACAAAAAATGTAGATATTTAACAGTTTGTGCATTTCACACATCACACTTATCCCTTCCTGAAAGAAAAAGAGGGAGATTTGACATGATATGTGCAGCACTTATTAGCTCATATTAGGTGGTATGGCTAAAATGGAGAATATTTTGTCACAAGTGTTTGTATTTATTTGAGTCAGTATGTATGTAACACTGAGAGTGTGAGTTTATTTCATTTCTTATATGGGAATGAGAGTTAATGTTGTGTTCAGTCTTGTAAATATTTTGTTCAGATAAAATAATTCTTAGATTATATAACAACAGTGGTAATGAAGAAGTGACTTGATAAACATGTGAATATGAGTCAACCTGAGGAGTGACAAACCAGAGAAGATGGATGGATGGATGGATGGATGGATGGATGGATGGATGGATGGATGATGGATGGATGATGGATGGATGGATGGATGGATATGCTGGACATCTCTATTCATTGACAGCTTTGATATTTGCACTGTTACACAATTGTCCTCAAAGTGTTGACCAGTATGTTAACGCAATCATTATGAAACCCAGGAGTCCCATCTGTGTAACATACCTATAAAATAAACAGTGAAAATGGTGTTTCTGAAAATTCACATATTGATCTTCTGGACTTGGTCCTCTGTGTGAGTCGATAGCGACCTGTGGGAGGTGAAATGAACCACTACTTTGACAGGTTTGAGCTGGAAACACCAGCCAGATCCGGCTATCCTGAAACCAACTGGATGGTCAGTTGCTAGACCTCGCAGCTGGACCTCACAGCATCTCAGCACATGTGGCGAAGGACTGGCTAGGGTCTTCACCAGGCTATTCATCCAGTCTCTGTTTTAGTCCATGGTCTCACATTACCTAAAGTCCTCTGTCATAGTCTCTCTGCCCAAAAGAAAGACCATTACCCGTCTTGATGGACGAAAACAAACAACATCCAGCCACTCATCATCAATGAGGAGTGTGTGGATACGGGAGCCATCACAGTTTTGGCCAGGATGCCCAAATAATGTAATAAAAAAAGTTATAAAAGTTAATGGAGGAACAAACATTTACTTTCATCATGCTAATTCATTTTATGTATATTCTCTGTATTTCTGCACATGCAGTTCACCTACTCAATTTTAATTTATAAGAGTGTGTGCTGCCTTGGCTAGATAGTACATGTTGCTAAGTTTTGTACACTGCAATTACAAACTCAGCATTTACTTGTTTCGGACTTGTTTGGGCTTCGGGAATATTAAATATTGTATGAATTAGATAACTTGTTGCGCAATTATTTATATTATAATTTATATGCATATGCATTTTAACACTCAATTTAACAATGCACATGTATGATGACACTTAAACTGTGGAAGAGATATTTACATTTTATCAAATTTGCACAGAACATTTTGTGCATTCCACACTCAACACTCATCTACAGTCCCCTTTGACTCAATGCAGCCAATGGAGTACAGAAGTCCATTTATGATGATGTTAACGAATTGGCTGAAGCGGAGTTCACATGGTTGTACCATGAAAATGTTTGATTCAGCATTATGTAATGTGTATTTGATCATTATACTCTATGAGAATACTCCACACTGGGCTGTGCTAATTTTGTGATTTGTGTATTTTGTCTATTTGCAGCATGCAAGTCATGAAGTTGATAACAAATGCCAGTAAGCAAAGAAAGACCTGTTTGTGATTTGACCGAAGGGAGTTGGAAAGGGTCAATGATCAACTCGGTTTGCACAACATGCCAGCTGTTTCTCTGGACTCGACCAGCTTGTTTCCTTGGCCATCTGCCATGGGTGGGATGGCGGAGTCCTGCATACTGAAGTCCACTATGAGAGATGCAGCATGGAATAGGAGGCTGCGGGCGTCCATTTGTGCCTCAGTTCGTTGGTTTCTTTGTGTGCATGCGTTTTGTGTCAGTTTGTATGCGCGTTCGTTTTTGCGCACACCCGTTTGTTTGTTGGTTTGCGTGTTTGTACGCACATGTTTGTCTTTTTCACACACCTGTTTGTTTGTTGATTTGGAATTTTTTGCCTGTTTTCGCCTGTTTGTTTCTGCATGCACCTGGCTGTTGTTTGTTTTCTTTTTGCACATACCCGTTAGGTTGTTTCTTTTTTTTTTGCGTACGCTTATTTTTGCATGCACGTCTCTGTTGGTTGGTTTGTATTTTTTTGCATTCACCTGTTTGTTGGTTAGTTGGTTAGTTGCTTGTGTGTGCACCTGTTTGTTTTTGCACAGACGTGTTTGTTTGTGTGCATACGTTTGCGCCTTTTTTTATGCACCCTTTTGTTTGTTTTTGTTGCACGCACCTTTTTGTTGGTTGGTTTGTTTGTGCTGCATGTTTGTTTTCGCACACATCTGCAAGCACCTGTTTTATCAGTTTGGATTTTTTTTTGCACGTACCTGGTTGTTGGTTGGTTTGTATACTCACCTGTTTAGTTGGTTGTGTTTTTTTTTGCGTACACCTCTTGTTTCTCGACGCACCTCTTTGTTGTTTGTTTGTATTTGCATGCATCTGTTTGTTGTTTTGTCTGTTTTTGTTTGCACCTGTTTGTTGGTTTGTTTATTTGTTTGTGTGTACACTGTTTGTTGGTTGGTTGGTTGGTTTGTTTGTGAGCGCACCTGTTTGTTGGTTGGTTGGTTTTTATTGCACGCACCTGCTTGTTGGTTGGTTTGTGGTTCATTCACCTGTTTGCTGTTTGGTTTGGGGTTTTTTTGCAAGCACCTGTTCAGTTGTTTCTTTTTTTGGCATGTGCCTGTTAGTTGGATGGTTTGTTTTTGCACACGCTAGTTTGTATTTGCACGCATGTGTTTTTTGGTTGGCTTGTTTGTTTCTGCACACACCATATTGAAATCATTCAATATGGCAGACTAATATTCTTTATTAGCTACCTAGGTAGATATTTTAGTGTTCAACTGACATAAATGCACTATGAGGTAATGTTTTATTCAGAATAATGGTATCGTATATAAAAACAGCTATTTCCTTCCAGCCTTAACCTCCCTGTCTCTAACAGGACAGTGTCACTCATTTTTTGAAGGTTTCCTCTAAGTAGGTACAGTATAGAATGCATGATTAAACTGTTTTTCTATACCAAAGATACCAATACTATGGACCAAGTCCATCAAGTGCCATTTTTTCTCACCTTTCTCTGACTGTCTCCTTTCACCTTTGAAAGGTTGCCATGTTAGAAGAAAATATTCTGTATTGCTGTACTGCGTATTGCTGCTGTGGAGGTCCAAGGTGACTGTTTATTGATATTGATCACTAAATCACAGTCTGTCATTTATGAATTTTGATGTTCATCTCATTTCTGTTCCTCTCTGTCAAATCCCATCATACATGCTTCCTTTAAGTATTGTATGGGGTATATGATGCAACTACTTTCCCACATTTTTTCTCGTGTAAAGATACTAGCACTGTGATCATATAAGTAAGCCCATCAGGTATTATTCTTTCTCGCCTTTTCTGTGTCTATTTCCTTTCCGTTTTTAAAGGTTGCCTGAGGAAATATTCTGCGTTGCTATACTGCTTTATTGATGTAGTGAATAAACAGTTTATGCATTTTAATATTCATTTTAATATTCATCAGTGACCAAGCAGCCTTTTGGTTTCTGCTCAGTACTATGCAGACTACGGGACTGGGAGAATAGTGAATGTTCAGCAAATCCCAAAACCCTGCACACATGTTTCATTTGGCTCATTTGATTACAAACCCATTTCTACATATATAGATGTACTTCATTGATGATTCTATATCACTAAGCAGTTACATATAATCAGATTGTTAACAATACCCTTAATAGGTAAAGAACAGTCTATTCAGAAAAATGGCTGAGGGAAACAAAAAAGTGCAGTGCTGCCACACAGGAAGTACTTCAAGTGAAGTTGTCTGCTTAAAACATCAGAATTGAGATGAATGAGATCTGGCTTTCCAGAGACATACATGTTTTTGATTATTTTCCTCGATTACTACAACTCCTTACATTTTGTTCTGAATGTTTTCTCTAACATATCGTCTGCAGCAAGAGCAGAATGCAGCAGCTTGTCTCTTCACTTGTAAGTGTGACCATATACTGGTACTAGTACAGCTGGTTGGGTGATAACCCTCAGACTTTGGAACAATAAAATCTGCCCTGACTTTAGATACTTTAAAGATTCTTTGAAAACACTTCTTCACCTTGGCATTCAATTTGGGTTGAGCTCTGTGCATATGCTGAGGGGAGTTTCGATCCACTCAGCATGTACCGTACCACTTATTGCAACATGTATTATCTTAGTTTACTTAATCTATTTTATTGTTTTATGCTTTTTTTGTGTTCTTATGTTAGTGTGTACCTGAGTGTTAAATCCATTTTGGTTGTTTTTAAATGTGCTTTGTAAAAGGTGATATTGAGGGTGAGTTTTTTGATGATCATGAACTGTTTTTAACATCATGTTTGCTCTCACGTGTCCTTATTTTGTATTTTTATTGTGAAGCTGTGCACTTGGTGGAAATTGTGAGCCTCCTGTACTAATGGAAGTGATTAATGTTCTTGACAATAACCAATTCATTTGACTGGTCCATGTTTTCTATGATAGGTGGGGCAATTTCATACATCATTCTTGCATGCACACGTACCAACTTGGCTGACCCACATTTTATGTTTTCAATCATCATGAATTGAATGAATGAACAAGTTATTTTTAAGGTTGGACTATTGGCTGCTCGGGTAGCTCATTATACCTGAACAGTATTGTGCTTTGGTGTTTCAGTGGGTCATTTTGAAATTGTGTTGAAAAATTGCTGTACACCAATTCTAACAGCAGCCAGACGAGAAATGTGAACAGGGAACAAAAGAAAGTGTGTTTTTTCTGCCCTAAAATTAATGCTATATCAGAACTTAAACAACCACCCCTTAAATGATATAATTTCTTGTTATTGTTGAATATTTTATTAAAAGTAACTAACAATTAGGAACATCTATCACTTAAACGAAGCGTGTTCACCAAGAAATAAATACTTAAATAGCATTTAATGCCTGTTGGTTGTGTTTTCTCTCACTTAATAACACTTACAGGAATAAATCTATATTTCATGTGACGTGGTAACATGAGAAAGTGCGCGCTTATAACGGGAGATCGGTAAACCGGCGCGACCCAACTTGTGTGACGTCACCGCTCGGGCGGGGCGTTGATTGGCCCGACGTGTTTAGCCTGCGTCCTTCCACTCTGTGAACCATTTTAGGGTAAGAATTTCAGGCTGAGCCTATCAGAGGCTTAGCCCGGCGGGTCACACCTTCGCGATCGTGGAGAAAATACTTCGGGTTCCTGAGGCTGCGGCCCAACAGCCAATGCCATAATCCAGTGTTGTGTTTTGGGGCGGGGGGGCGTACTTCACAACTGCTCCAATCACACGGCGAGACACTCAAGGTTGGTTTCAGAGCAGAAACAGAGGAACTGCAGTTGTCACCTCACACGGTATGACTAAATCGGTCTAGTTTGGACCGAGTTCTTACCCGGAGTCCGCTCCAGTCGTGCATGGCTAAGTGTATGTGTTGTGCTGGTGGTTGTGTGCTAGCGGACGGGGCCGTTTAGCCTCCCAGTCCACCAGATTAGCTCCTTCTAAAACTCATCCATTACCACTTGACAGCTTAGCAGCTAGCAGCTAGCGGCTAGCCCGGTGACACTCAGGCGGTGCATCCTAGGTCCAGGACTGAGCTGGGTAACCTTATCCCCGGTACGGTGCTGCCTGCTCGGCTGCATGGGCCGTGAGCCTAATACACTGGCGGTGTTTGCCCAAAAGTCACCAACTAGTCCTGGGCTGTCTTCTTGAAGTGGGTGGTAGAAAGACATCATGGTCTGCATAGGGAAAACCACACTTCAAGCCGTGTTCGAACTCAAATCGGCGCGTCGCTCGCTATGGATGGTGTCGACTGTAAACCGATTGCTTGCATTATTGAGTCGGTTGGTTCGTAGAGCTGCCTCGGAGGAGCCTGAGCCTGGCACTCGGAGGCCACACACAAGCTGGGCTAGACCCCTCTTCCAAGAGGGGAAGTTAAGCCAACAGAGCTGATGTGCAGAAACGAATCGACCAAACCATCCCGAGTTCCGATCGTCCTGACAGCCTGTTCCTTGTTCTGGTCCGCTGCCCCCCTGGCTAATCTTTGACAGGGAAGCCGTAGCAGCCGGCAGCCGGTTTAAACGAGCGACTGGCTCGGCGAACAGACCGGGACGATGTGCGAAAAATCTCGCGTGGGTCGCAACAAGTTGGCGAGTGCGTTTTGTGTAGTGTGACGTGCACACGACGACGACGACAATCGGGCGCAGCAGATAGCGATTTTTTTTTCTTGGGTCGGACACCCCCCGGGTGACATCTGCTACCGGGGGCTGTTCGCGAGTGCTGCTTGGAATGTGTCGCGGATGGGCCTATCGCGAGCAGAAATGGGGCCCCGGCCGGTTTAGCGGTTTCTCCGCTAAACCGACCGGACGAGGGGCGTGTTCGTGTGTGTGTGTGTGTGTGTGTGTGTGTGTGTGTGTGTGTGTGTGTGTGTGTGTGTGTGTGTGTGTGTGTGCGTGTGTGTGTGTAACGAGCAGCCTGGGCAGCTGCGACGGGGAGGAGGATTTCAGATTAGCCGTGCTAAGGCAAGTCGGAAATTGAACTTGTCCATGCAAACTGGACATTGACACGTCGGCTATTTAAAGGTGTCATTTGCTGGTGTGAAAGCCGCCAGCCTAACACTGCAACATATTGTTCGTAATGAAATATTTCCCTGCACCCCCCCACCCCCACCCCTCCTCCGGGATTGCACTGATTGTTTGCTGTGATAACCGACACATTTGTTTGTGCCCCTTTTGGCCCAAGAACGCTTACAGGAGCCAGGCTTGGGTTTCCGTTTGTAGGAAGTAATGAGCGTTAATGTCGACCAATGCATTTCTTTTCATGAGTGGATTGTCAAGATATAGGCTGCTCATGTTACATTGCACTGGACATTGTTGGGAAGTTTGAAGTCTCTATAATTTCCTCTGTGTACTGGGTACACATTAGTCAAAATGAGCAGTTGCCATACATGTCTAATAACTTCTTTAATAACTTAAATTGCAAAATCCCCCTCAATTCTGTGTGTTCTCTACGCACAGGATTGGAAAAACACACTTGCTTATGTTACAGATGGGCAACAGAAGTCATTGTTCAGTTCTTCATGCAGTGAAATACTGTCTATGCAGTGAAATATCTTTCATGCCACTGGATGAAAACATGATCAATCTCCTTTGTAATTCTAAAGGATCCTAAGACATGCTTCGCCTTTCCTCATTTGATCTCAAAGCACAGTTTGAAGGTCGTCCATACGCTCACACCATCGACTCTCACACACAGACACTTGGAGGCAATTTAGAGCCTGCAATGAACCTTAATGCACCTTCTTCAAGCTGTGAGTTGAAACCGGAGAACCCAGAGAAAACCCATGCGACAATGGGACAACGTGCCACGGTTATTTCAGTTGCTGATGTCCTTCCCTTGGTATGAAATGTTGAAATCAATATGGACTTGTCTCCACAGTCGAAGTTGTTCATCCAGCACCATGGGAAAGAAGAGTCGAGTGAAGACTCAGAAGTCTGGCTCAGGAGCCAGTACCGTGGTTTCCCCCAAGGAGATAATGAACCTCATCTCTGAACTGCTACAGAGTATGTTTACGCCAAACTTGTACACACAGTCTTCTTTCACCGTCATAACATCTGGAGAAATGTTAACGGGGGCAGGAAAAGAGATGTCTGGATTTTGAAGTCGAGTTACCAGAGGAGTTGGAGCAAATATGCACCATTGAATGAAGTCCAGTTTGTCATTTAGTGCAGTGTTTTTTGTGCACCCCTAGGGCTCCACACTTTACAACCCATACTCCTGCCACAGAAATTAAGATTAATTAGAGTTTTTAATGAAGCTAGGTAACTGGCTAGGTAACACTTCTCCCAATGACTCTTTTGCTGTAAAAAACTCATATTTCTATTAAAGACAAAACCAAGGTAACCCAATCAAGTGAGCCGCTTTGAGGTCATGAACCTGAACCGAGTGTTTGAAGCGCTCTTCCAATGCACAGCCCGCTTTCTGTGGATCGTAGCAAGTCATTATGTAGTGCCCCACAAATTCAACCAATGGAAAATAAGCACAGGAAGTCGCTGAGATTTGATTTTCTCTGCACAACCTGTGCTCCACTGTCATCAACCCAAGTTGGTATCCTCGCATTTGTATGTGTTTTACATCAACTTGTCTGATTGTTTGCTTGACGTGATCCCACTGCCACTAGTGAGAGATTTGGTCAAAGTCTTACTTCTAAGCAAATCATTGCAAATGTTAAAGTCAATCATGAGTAGAAAAATTGTAAAGTACTGTGTAAATGAGATTCCGCTGTGCAAAGCATATGAACCACTTTAACCATGTGGTAGTTGGACTTTTGGCTGTACGCGTTTCCAAAAAAAAGAAGAAATATGTGGATATGTAAATAAATGAATATGCTCTATATAAATAAATATATATGGTCAACGTGTTCCCCCAGAATGCAGCAGTGCAGCTCCCTCTGCTGGCAAAGAGTGGGAGGAATACATCCAGATCAGAGCCTTGGTGGAGAAGATCCGCAAGAAACAGAAGGGTAAGTACAAGTACAAACTTGGTTAGAAGATAAGGGACCCATATGGAGTCAGTTCAGGAATCAAAAGAATGCTAGACGGGTAGTTATTCGCAGTTTGTGTGTGTGTGTCCAGGTATGTCCGTAGTATTTGAGGGTAGCAGAGAGAGCTACTTTCCAGAACTGATGGCCTGGGCAAAAGAAAACGGGGCGTCCTGTGATGGCTTCGCCGTGACCAACTTCGGACCAGAGGGCTATGGACTGCGAGCAGTCAGGGACATCAAGGTCGGCCCCGACAACTACTGATTACTTTTGCTCTTAACATTTAGGAATTTCAGATTAAAAAACATGTGTGATCACATCCATGCACAGGCAGAGGAACTTTTCCTGTGGATTCCCAGGAAGATGCTCATGACCGTGGAGTCGGCTCAGAACTCGGTGCTGGGTAAGTAGGGCCATCGGTGTTGAACTTTAAGCGAGGCTGGAAAGAGCTGAACGCAGTAACCGTCGCGTTTCGGACGTCCCAGGCCCTCTGCACAGCCAGGACAGGATCCTGCAGGCCATGGGCAACGTGACGCTGGCCATGCACCTGCTGTGCGAGCGCCTCGACCCAGCGTCGGCCTGGCTGCCGTACATCCGCAGCCTGCCGCAGGAGTACGACACGCCGCTGTACTACCAGCAGGAGGAGGTGGAGCTGCTGCTGGGCACGCAGGCCGTGCAGGACATCCTGAACCAGTATAAGAACAGCGCGCGCCAGTACGCCTACTTCTACAAGCTGATCCAGGTGGGTGGATGCGCCTCATTATGTAACCTTTCACCATCTAGTAGCGGACGGTTTTTGTGCCATTGGATGGTTCATACCAGGGGACACCCTGGGCACGTTTGGAGTCCGGATTCCACGGCTGGAGTTAACGTTTTTGCTACTATGAAACTGGGTTTGATTTACCCACGGAACTGTACAGAATTACAGATCAAAACGCCAAATTTTCTATCGGCCCGTGATAGTTTTAAATCATTCGCTGTCAACAAGCTGCTCTGAAAGTGCTCATTATTAATCATTTCCGGTTGACTGTGAAAGCATTAAAGCTTTTAAATTACCGAGATGATGGATGAGCATAGGGACACTCGCCGCAAGATGTCATCTGTTGCGCGACTGTTTTTGCCTGCGTTTCCTTTCACTGTTAAGGCCTCATGTTACTTGAAACGGGAGCATTCAGGTCATTGGTCGAAAACCGTATAGAGGCGTTGAAGGCCCGAGGAGATGCGGGAGAGATCGGGCTGTCCTGCGAAGCTCCTCATTCTTTCTTGGGGTTCAGTTATTTTCTGATTTGTAAGTGCGATTCCGTACGGGTATACAGCTCACTACCGCATGCTAGTGTGCTGTATCACCCATGTGTACCCTATCAAAAGTCATCTAGTGTTGGCTCAGGTGGTAGTAGAGGCACCATTCTCTAAGTGTAAATTGCCTGAGTGTCTGCAAATTTTTTATTTCCTTCAAAATAAAAACTCCATGCTGTGTATGGCAATATGTCACAGAACATTGAGCTGTAATAGCTGTTTTATTGCCAGAGTTTTCCCGCCACAGTATTTTTAAATCGGGTCCTATTTGGTTCCTTTTGACTGATGTCTCTGCATAGCACTGATATTTACCAAGTTGTCTGAAGTTTTCCTTGAACACTTTGGGGGTGTGGGGGTTCATAGTGTCACTTGTTGCAGCCTGGAGTAATATTTATACTGTTGCTCTTCTTTCCCAGCTGATCTGAGGTCTGTTGCATGGTTCTGCTGTGGCTGAACGCAATTTAAAGTGGCGATGAGTTTGTAAAACCACGTATGCCAGACGGTCTTCATTTCTTCTTTAATCTTTGAGATTGTGCCGTCTGTTTGGCGTGGGAGTTTCTTTTTTTTCATAAAACTAGTATCATATAGTCTATGAAGATACTAACGTTGGCTGTAATTGACTCAGTTGGGTCCTAGCTGGTGCAGACGGTGTGAGCCAGAGTGAAGCGGCCACGTGAAACTTGGACGTCATTCACATGCATGTCTCTCCCTCGGTCACATGCGGGAATCACGTCCCGGAAATGAATGAACTCTCTCTGACTGTCGGACAGGCATTTTCGGCCTGTGAAAGCGCCTGGGCTCACTCCTGTGGCTGACATGTTCCCTTTCTACCAGTAGAAGGAAACATTGAGCCAGGATAAGAATGTGGAGTGGGAGCACGGGGGGCTGGTGGGAAGTTGAACTCGTCTCCTCTGTTGTCATACTGAAACCGAAGATCTTAGCTGCTCGTAGTTTTCTCCCCTCAGATTTCAGCCGCTTTAATGAACTTGTAATTTAGATGTGGTGTATCGCGCAAAGTGATTTACATATCAAAATCAGCAGTATCCTTTTTTTCCCTTTTCTCCAACTTAGGAATGAGATTCTGTTAAAATTGACTGCACGACGATCTTTTTTAAGTCCAGCGTAATGTGCTGATACCGAGACGGGGATTATGGTATGTGATGAAATGTTGGTTAACAGGCCCGCGCAACAGATAAAGGGATAGTAATCTCAAAGTATGCTAATGCCCCGTTATTAATCTGCAGCGTGGTGAAATGGCACTTCGGCTTTCATCAGAACTCGCCCCGGTTCTCCCCTTTCGTCGGGCCCTTCTCTTCTACCAACAAAGTGCTGAAGTCATACTTTCTGTTCAAGAGGTTGCATTCTTTTTGTGAGCAGCTAGGTGCTTATAGAGTCTGGTCGATGAGACGCCGATGCAAAACCTTGTTTATCTGAATCTTTCCTCCAGACGTAAGATTTGTCAGCACATAGAGGATGGCGTGTTTACTAGACTGTTGCCTTTTTCAATATCACACATCATATATTTAAAAACAAAGGCCTGGGGTGCTGTAACGCAGTGGATTAAGGCGCTGTATCATGAACCTGAGGATCTAGGTTCGATTCCAGGCTGAGGTCATTTCCCCATCCTACCATCTTTCTCACCCTATTCACTTCCATTCTCACTTCAGCTGTCCTATCCAAATGAAGGCTAAAAGCCCCTAAAAATATCATTAAAAAACTTTCTTAATCCTCTGGAGGGGGGGGGATCAAGGTGCAGTTCCAGTGGACGCCACTAAGTGGGAGTGTTGTAATCTAAATGACATCGCATCGGCGAGGCAGAGTGCTGCGACAGTGTTGGACGGTGGATTTGAGCAGTCTAATTACGTTCGCCGGAGTGATGTCGATTTTTAGTTGCGACCTACAGTCTGTTCGTATCTCTGTTCTGTGAACCCTCACGGTTTTGATGCACCTGCGCCGTCCCCTCGGATCCGCAGAGTCCTAAAAACTTATCGCTGGCACAGAAACGGAGGGGAGGAGGAAAAGTTCCAAAGCGCCCTAAAGGATTCTCAAAGCAGCAACCAATGACAGTTTCATCTACACCTCGGCTCCGTTGTTACTTGGCCGCTTGGTGCCGAGGCACATGCGGGAGTAGAACTCGGGTTGCCAGGGGGGAAAAGGGGAGTCATCAAGTCGTAGTGATATAAAAAATACATTTACGGACAGGGTCATGGTAGTTCTCCCTTTCTCTCTCTTTCGTTGCGTGAGTTGTCGTACGTTTGGACGGGACTTGTTTTTGTGGCGGCCATGAGTGGTCAGGAAGGCCCTTCGCAAAGCATGCAAAAAAAAAAGGCAACAGACCGGACCAGTTCAGAAAATTTGAACGACGGACGAAGTTTTGGAGGGAAAAAAAAAAAAAGAAAAAAAAAATCGGACGCAGTGAGCGAAGGACCTCTCGAGGCTTTGAGGCGAGCGTTGACCTGTGAGGTTTGAATGGCAGGCCGGTGCGTTTGAGGTTTGACTTTGTCTCCACAAGGAGAGGAGATTCTCTCATGATGCGCGCGCGCACACACACACGCACGCGCACACACGGATGGAGACTGAGCAAGGAGGGCTCAAAGAGCTGTGTACGTCCTGTCCGCTCATCTTTAATATATCTCCTATGCCCGCACACTCACACACACACACACACACACACACACACACACACACGCACACGCACGCACGCTCAAGGAGCCTTCCCTCCTCATGTCGCACCTCTCTCTGTCCCTGCCTCCCTCCCCTCCCCTCCCCTCCCCTCCCCTCCCCTCCCCTCCCCTCCCCTCCCTCTTCAGATGACCGGGCTGGAAAATTAGCTTGTCACATTGGCTTTGAATTGAATTGACCTGAATGTACCTTCCTCAAAAAAAACCCCTCGCTCTCACTCACTCACTCACTCTCACTCGCTCGCTCGCTATCTCTCCTCACTCAACCCCCCACCCTTGTCCCTCCCATCCTCTGTCTGTCCGGCACGTTGGCTGTATGATCAGCCGCACGGACTGATATATGCTGATGTATACAGACAGGCAAATCCATTACTGACCCCCCCCCCCACCCCCCTCACCCCCACCCCCCAAACACACAGATATGCCTCTAGCATGTAAAGGCACGTCATTGTGAGTTGGTCTCCCTATCCAATTTCTGTCCAAATGAGGAGGGGAGGGTGGCTTTTTGTTCCTCTTTTAGTAAAAAAAAAAAATAAAACAAAAAAAAAACCTATATCCTGTTTGCATTTCACGTTTGCCGTTTCAATGGAAACTTCTCCCAGGGGGATACTCTAGCTCCTTTATCATCACACTTGGCTTTATTCCCATTTTTCTTATGTTTTAGTGTTTACTTTCTTCTCCAAATCTTGCTTGCTTGTCTTTTTGGTTTGGAATGCCGAGCTAGTAACCGCATGTTTAGCCCAATGTCATTCATCCATTTAGCTTCATTTCATACGGCTTTTGCTTTCGTCTTTCTCCCCCACAATCTACCCGTTTGAGGCATTTCGAAATGGCGCACTGTGACGCGTTAGCTTGGATAAGACAACACAATAGCTTGCTATGAAAATAAACTCCCGGGCAAGATGCTAAATGTGGAAATCAATCATGGAACGATACCGCGCTTGTCAAGGAGCTGTCCTTCACGAGACCATCGATACGCATCTAGGAATGGCTTGTGTCGGCACTTGTAAATACATATTGTCAGAATGCAAAGGAATCCTTTTGAAAAAAAACAAAACAACAATCAAAAACCATTTATCTGAAGACGCCCAAACTGCGACACTTACTCCAAGTACAGTAAGCCGTATTTGTATGGACCTTGCGCTCTTGTGCCACCTTCTTGAACAGAATGAAATGTGTCTTCATCCGTCCCGTAACGGGCGCTACTCGAATGTATCGTTATATTCAAATGCCCGAGCGTTCGTCCGGTAGCACTTCCCCGGTGGATTTGATCAGGCCTCAACTCTGCCCCCCTTCCATGCGAAACGGAGACTTCCTCGCGAAAAGGAGGCGCCGCGGCTCCGCCACAGCGCTCATTAACTCCAGACTACTTTCCGAATCCTCCACCCCGGGACCACATGCGCTCGATTCATCCCGCCCCGTCTTTGATTCTAGTGCTCATCGGTCACTCTTAAATGATGTTAAAATTGCCGCGAACTTTTGCATTATTTACACGGATTTGTTGCCCGTTCCGTTTCAGGATTATTAGGCTATATGTCTGTCTCCTTCCACACACACACACACACACACACAGGCGCACACACAGACACAGACTCTCGCTCTTGCTCTCTCTGTCGCTCCCTCTCCCCCGTCTCTCTGTCTTCAGATGATGGATGACCATTGTCTTTGGATGGTAATGCATCAAGAGCTCAGCGTGCAGTGGTTTTTTCGCATGCAGACGTATTCCCTTCATCTAATCATTGATCCATCTATCCACTTTCTCCCGCTTATCTCGGGGCTGGTTCACCGTGGCAGCTGGCCAGATAGGGTTTTCCTGATGTCTCGGCACCTCCGCCGGCGTTTACCGAATCCTCCTGGAGGATCCCGGGGCGCTGCCGGGGTCCAGGGGCCGCTCCGGGGTATCCCCCACCCCCACCCCCCCCCAACCCCCCAGGTAGCCGTGCAAAGGAAATCTCCGGGGGGATGCGCCCATTAGTCTTCCTAAAAATGGCGAGATGTTGACTGATGTTGCTAGAAACTCTAAAGCTCTAAGCTGGGATTTACAAGTGGTTTAAATGGATGAGAGACGTGTGAATATGACACAGGTGCTCATGGGCATTACATTGTCAACCTACACTGCATTCGTCCCAGCCTGACCGGCCACTTCTCCGGTGTTTTCTCACTAAATCTCACAAAAAACGAGACCAGTCCTTCAAAAACGAAGCGTCAGTCCAGATCCTGCAGGGCGCTGCAGATCGGGAATTCACCGGCGGCTGCGTGTGAAAGGAGCTTAATGGACCTTTTTATTTCCGAGCGACTGGTCATATGGGGATAATTAATTGTACCAATTATTGAGCCTTAGAGCCGACGGTAAATGCTTCAGCCGAGTTGAGTTAAATTGACCCCGTCCTCACTTCAGCTCTGCGCCGAACACGAACACGGACGTGGCATCAGTCTCTTTTCATTTCTGTTCTTCGTTTGTAGAAGGCGAGGGAGTTTATGTTCGATAACAGCGGACACCCAGATGTGCATTAAAATGAAATACCGTTTGCGCAATATATAGCCTAAAGACCGCCAGGGCAAGCGGAAACAAAGCCGGTTTAAGCACTGAATGACTGAACGTCGGCATACTGAATCGTCTCATCCCGTTTTTGAGGATGGCAAACTGAGAGCACCTTGCTGCGCGGGGGCCCTGCGCTTTCGCTTTCTCCGAGACTCTCCTCTAACGGACGTTTTCAAACGACTCGCACCGCGAACTTCAAAAATATACAAACATCAAATGTTTGTTTTCAAACGCACAACAAACATTGCTTAGGAGAAAATTTGCTACAGTGAGAAGACGTCACAGTAGCCTGCGTAGCACGCGTGCCCATATCCTTGTTTGTCTCTGGATAGTTTTTCTCCGTCCCGTGCTTGCTCTCTTTCTCCACTCCTTTTTGCCTCTCTCCGCTCTCTGCCCCGTCCCCCTTCCTCTATCCTCTCCTTCTACTTCATTACGCATTCCGCCGTGCTCCCCTCTCCTGCTTGAGCCCGGGACTCCCTTTGCAAATGGCCGCGCCGCGCACCGGCGTTGGCTTTAAATGGAGATTGTGGCATCGGTGGACCCGCGCTCTCCACTGTACGCCCACACATTACCGTGCATACGGACGCGCGCACACGCGCATACGCGCACGCACGCACGCGCACACACGCACGCGCACACCCCTGTTCGGGCCCAAATTGATGAGGTAGATTTATGACGGCTGCTGGCCACAACAAATTAAGTTGACAGTGATGTATGTGTGGGGGCGAGTGTCACACTGCTCTAACAGACCACACACTCAAACACACACTCGTGCCCCCAACAGTGGACCCCCCCCACCCCACCCCCCTCCCTTACTCCCAGTCCTTCTTGTTAGGCGTCCCTGTCAGGCAGACCCCCTCCAGTACACCTGCATAATAAAATTCCTCATTCTGATTTGTGTTTTCTCCTTCTCTCTCTCCACCCCCCCCCCCGTCTCTCTCTCTCTCCTCATCTACCTTACTCCTTCCATCCCCAGACTCATCCTGCAGCCAGCAAGCTGCCCCTGAAGGACAGCTTCACGTTCGATGACTACAGGTCGGTGTGTGTGTGTGTGTGTGTGTGTGTCCATGCAAAAGTCATTTTCTTTTTTTTTTTGTTTAGATTGTCCTCGTCCTCTGTGTGACGCGTGATGGAGACGTACGTACTGAGGGAGAATGCGAAAAGATTAATTGAGTTCTGTGCCATTTACGTTTGTGATAACGTTGCACAAAAGCGGCCCCTGAGTTTACAAACGATTCCAAGTGGGTCTGACTATGACGCTTATAACTTGCCATAATTAGTGTAGTCTGCAAGTAAGCGCGAACAATGAGACCCTTCAGTGTGCCACTTTAAGCAGAGCTACAGGTGACTTGACTAAGTTCAGACATCGATGAGCTGAAGTGGAGCCGAAGTGTCGGCCACTCCCATGCCAGACATGGGGTGAATTTTAGCTCTTGACCTAAACTGTAAACTAATCCATCCTTGGAGCACTTAACTGAACGCTAGAAGAAAATGGCAATATCAGTATTACGACCTTCGCACCAACAAGGCAAGGGGGATAGGAAAGCGGAACTAAACCTGTCATTTCTGAGCAAATAGACGTCTCTCCACTTGAACAGCACGTTTGATGAGTTATGATCTTAACAGTAGGCGATTAAGACCTTACTTTTAACTTAGCAAACCTTTGAGTTAATACGAGCGTAGCTGCTTTCTAGGTCAGGGGTGATCACAGCTCGATCAGGGCTGCAGGTGGTTTTCCTTCCGACCGAGCAGCAGCGCTCCGGACCTGACACATTTAATTAACCCATCTCGGTGTTCAAACAGTTGATGGGTCGAACTGTGTGCTCCTCGACGGTTGGAAGGGAGGCCTCCCGCCGCACGGCCCTTTGTGGAATGGTCCTACAAACAAACCTTTCTACCTTACCTTTTTAATATGACTTGACTCCGAATACACACGCACATTTGACATGGGGGATCGCAGCAAACGGTGATTGGTTGATTGTGTGCGACAGGTGGGCGGTGTCCTCGGTGATGACCCGCCAGAACCAGATCCCCACCGAGGATGGCAGCCGGGTCACGCTGGCCCTCATCCCGCTCTGGGACATGTGCAACCACACAAACGGACTGGTAATGTCTTCAATCCGTATTCCACAACTTGGCACGGTTTCGCAAGGAACGTTGACATCGTCGAAAGCGCCTCTGAAGTGAACTTTCCGAGCCCGGTTTCCCAGTTCTAACGTGAAGATGGCGGATGATGTGAAAGCGAGATGAGGTTCGGTTTTAAACCTGTGCTTGGCTTTGGTCTGCAGATCACCACTGGCTACAACCTGGAGGACGACCGCTGCGAGTGTGTGGCACTGCAGGACTACAAGGAGAACGAGCAGGTGGGGACACGCTCTTTGGGTGGGACGTCCGCGGGGACTCTCAGCTAATCCGGGTCGTCTTCGTCGTCTTGGAAACGTGTGTTTCCAACCTCTCGTCCAAGAGACTTACTTAGCGGGGCTGGTTCAGGAACAGTAACACCAGTTATTATTGTTATTATTAGTTATTGGGACCATTTTTAAAAAAATATTACTCACTTAGACATACACTTGGAGTTGCAGTAGCATAGTGGGAAAGACTGCCACTCAGACTGAACCGAGTAGTTAAAGTTGGGATTCACATTCGACGTGCAATGTAAGGTCATGACTGTTGTGTTGATGATGATGATGATGATGAAGGAGTCTTTTTCTGTGCTCCACGCCCCCCCCCCCTTCTCTGCGCAGATCTACATCTTCTACGGCACGCGCTCCAACGCCGAGTTCGTCATCCACAACGGCTTCTTCTTCCAGGACAACGCCCACGACCGCGTCAAGATCAAGCTGGGCGTCAGCAAGAGCGAGCGCCTCTACGCCATGAAGGCCGAGGTGCTGGCGCGGGCCGGCATCCCAGCGTACGTCCCCCGCTCCCCAGACAGACAGGCAGACAGACAGACAGAGAGAGAGAGAAAGTTTCCTTCCTTCCTTCCTCCTTTGTTCCGCATCTGCTCTCATAAATAATCATCCCTGTAACGATGGAGCGCTCCGATGTGGGTCGAGGAGAGCTTCGGGCCCCCGAGTAGCTCCTCGCACCTTTACGTGTATAGCGCAGCTCGCAGGGCTCACTTTTGTCTGTCGACAGTAGATATTTCAACCAATTGCACCCCCCCCGCCCCCTTTGGTATAGCTTAAACACATAGTATAAATGTTGCAGCAGGTTATCGTTCCCCCCCCACCCCCCCCTACCCGCCTCTCTCTCTCACCAAGTATCAATTTACCATCCGCCCCGGCACTTTCATCACCAAGAAGCTTAATCATTTTATCATTAGCCCCCTTAATTTTATGCAGCATTCTCGGCGCGGCATTTTTAATCAGACGCCTTTTAATCTCTTATTGATGAGAGTCTAAATCTCGACAGTGGAAATTAAATGAAACAATCCCCGTTGTCGCTGTAGTGCTCCGTTAAGCTGACAGATGCGCCCGTCGATCGCTTTCAAAGGGGAGCGACGTCAGAGCCGGCGGCCCGGACGGGCGGGCGGGCCCGCGGAACGCTCCCTATCGGACTCTCACGACTCGCTCCCCCACCCCACCCTCCGTTCCTCCAAACGATCCGATAAGCGGAATGGGACGAGCGCGTTTCGCCGTCCGCGTACCGGTCCGCCGTCAGCCCCTCTTCCCAAGTTCACAGACGCCTTTTAAACACACAAACAGCCCCCCCTTTTCTGCAAAGAGTTAAAATCCCCCGGGCTGGCAAACAGAGGCGTGATTTAATAGGAGGGGGGTGGGGATGGGGGGGTTTACGTTTTACGGTTTACGTTTTACGCTTAAACCCATTTGTGCGTTGAAATGGAAATCACCCTTTCAAGTTGTTTTGTTGTTGTACTTATGAGGTTCATATCAGTTTCTTCTATTATTTATTAGGTAGGGTTATTCTCACAGCAATAACGGAATTTTGCCCGTTACCTGTGCTCTATTCCGTCTTTGTACCGTCATTTCACAAATTTCCCGTTCTTTACAACCACGGTCGGGTCCGAGTGTTGGTTACGGGCCAGCCGTGCCGTCTGAGTGACGTCCTAACGTTTCTGTCCTGACATCGTTCCCCGCGCGAAGCCAGCTGACGACGTGTCCCTCGTTCCAGGTCCTGCATCTTCGCCCTGCATTGCAACGAGCCCCCCATCTCGGCCCAGCTCCTCGCCTTCCTCCGGGTCTTCTGCATGACAGAGGGTGAGAACGCCGCCGACGGGCACGCACACCCCCCCCCCCCCCCCCCCCAGCGGGACCCCGGGAGCCCCGCAAAGCTGCCGGCGCGCTCTCAACACACGAAACGCGCCGGCGCTTTGCGACGCTTCCCGGAGACCGGTGTCAAGCGCCCGCTTCCTCCTCGGCAGTGGGGGTGGGGGTGGGTGGGAGGGATGGAAGGAAGGCGGAGGTGGGGTGTGTGTGTGTGTGTGTGCGTGCGTGTGTGTGTGGGGATGGAAAGAGCAAAGCCTGTCCTTTAGTGAGCTGGTTAATTGATCAAGGCAGGCCACCAGATGTGTGGAAGGAGCAATCCACCAGGGGGTTTGCAATATTCATCGGCATGTATGCAGAATGGCACCGGTGTCATAAATCCCCAACCGCATGAGGCGACATCCTCCTCTGTCACAGGACACATCTCCAGGACCCTGCTTGATATATTATTCACTTTTTTTTCCTTTTTTTTTTTTTCTCTCCTGCCGCATGTTAATTTTTAAAAGGGTTCCAATTGTCGCTGTGTGTGTGTGTGTGTGCGTGTGCGTTTCAGGTCGCGTGCGTGCGTGCGTGCGTGCGTGCGTGCGTGTGTGCGTGTGTGGGGGTGGCTGGGGTGGGGTGGGGGTATCATCTCACTCGCATGTGTGCCTGTGTGCATGCGCTGACATTTCTTAACAGATTAACAGATGTGACATGATAGAGCAGTGAGCGCATAGGCCCGAGGTCCTTCACCTTCCCATGGTAGCAAGATGTGTGTGTGTGTGTGTGTGTGTGTGTGTGTGTGTGTGTGTCTGTGTTTATATATTATTATATTATATATAAACATATATATGTATATATATGTGAATATGTATATAAATATACATATGTTTATGTATGTGTGTATATGTATATAAATATACATATGTTTATGTATGTGTGTATATGTATATAAATATACATATGTTTATGTATGTGTGTATATGTATATATGTATGTATGTGTATGTATATATATGTATATACTGTATATATATATATATATGTATGTATTTATAAACATGTATATTCACGGTTGAGGCCGACTCGTCGGTCGTGCCTTTTCAAGCATGGCTATCTCGCTTCTTCTTCTTTTTTTTTTTCTTTTTCCTCTTTCCCTCTAAATCTTCGAGGGGCATTGACATTCGATTTGCTTTCAGAGGAGCTTAAGGACTACCTGCTGGGAGACGGAGCCATCAACAAGATCTTCACCCTGGGCAACAGCGAGTTCCCCGTCAGCTGGAAGAACGAGATCAAGTTGTGGACTTTCCTGGAGAACCGGGCCGCCCTCCTGCTCAAGACCTACAAGACTACATCAGAGGTGGGTAGCCTTAATAGAAGCTTTAGCTTTTAGGCTTCAGGTAAAGCTCCAAGGGTAGTTGGAGGGAAGTTTTGGTCTTTCTCTGAACGTTTCTCATCTGTCCAAACGTCTGTTCACCCCTTACCCTCTTTATAGGAGGACCGTGCGCTGCTGGAGAAGCCCGATCTCTCGCCCCACTCCCGCGTGGTGGTCCAGCTCCGTCTGGCCGAGAAGCAGATCCTGGAGAAGGCCTCGGCCAGCGGGCGGGCCAAGCGCCTTCATTTCCAGAAGAAGCTGGAGGAGAGCGCCCCGTTGCCCTGCTACGAGGAGAGCGACATCGCCCTGCTGGAGAACACGGACACGGACGGCAAGCTTCCCATCCTCCTGCGCAAGCTGGAGGACGCGGAGGAAGGCCAGGAGATCCCGGCGGAGGCGCACGCTCGCCTCCTGAACGGGGACGAGGCCGCGCACCGGCCGCACGCGGAGTCGAACGGACAGGCCGAGGGCACGCTCCGCTTCGAGGCGGAGCCGGCCTCGGACTTGCGTGTCGAGGGCTCGGTCCAGAGGGGCCAAAGGGAGGTGGCCAGCCGGAGCTCCAGTAGGACTGAAGATCACCCCAAAGAGAACAGTCAATGAGCGTGTGATAGCCCACCAGCTGCCTCAGCCGATGCTATTTATTTATTTTTGTGTCTCCTCAGTGACTCAAAAATCTAGGAAAGTCGCCCAACCTTTTCCCCGCTCTACGTACCGCCCCGCCCCGCCCCGCCTTGCCCCGCCCCGCCCCGCTCGGCCCCGCCTTGCCCCGCCTTGCCCCGCCCCGCCCCCGGCTCCCCGTGCGGAAAAGGGTTTGGTTCCGCCTTGCGAAGCGTGAAGCGCCGTGCGTTCGCACTGGAACGTTCGAAAGGCCTGCCTCGCAGGCGCGGAGGTAGAAGGGGGCGGAAAGGTGGGGAAAAGAAAAAAAAAAAAAGAAATCGGACAAAAATGGAAGCGGCCGTTCGAGTCGCGTTCCACGAAGCCAAAAACTGCTCCGGTCTGGCCGGTCGGTCGGCTCGTCGCTGCGGGTCCCCTCCACTCACGTCGGGGACTTTCGGAGTTGACAATCGCGCTCATTGGCCCCCCGACCTGCCCCCCGCCCCCCCCCCCCGCCGAAAGGAAACCACGCTCTGTCTGCCATCGTTCGCGGGAAACGAAGACTTTTCTCTCTCTCTTTTTTCTTTTTCTTTTAAAGAAAGAAAAAAAAACCTTCTCTGAATGTACTCGGGTCAGTGTCGCAGCGACCGATCCGCCGACGTCACCGAAATGGGGGGGGGTTGGGGTGGGGGGGGGGGGGGGGGGGGGTGTGGGGTGGTGTCACTGTTAGCGCCCCCCTGAGAAAGCCATACGCCACTCCCGAGGACTCGGGAGATGTGAGGAGACGGTCTGTTAGAGGCTTTGACTCTGTGAAGCGAATAAAGGCCCCCCTTACTACTCCTGACTACTGTGCACTGATACCGAAGAGCCAAGCCTGACGATCCCTGGTGGTCAACCCGCTCGAGGGTACCTTCACACTTGAGGATCTACTGCCGAAGCCGGGATCGGGAGTCGCCGCATCTTCTTATTCGATCCTTCCGTTTTTACAGACAACTTCCTGTTCCATCCTTTGCCCAAGTCGTCATCCGTTCGCTTCGCGGTGAAAATAACTCCCGGCGCACACACACACACACACACACACACACAGACCCAAACGTTCCCAAACGTTCCCATCTCGGCCCGCCCGATACGTCCTCTTGACCGAGATGTATCATTCACTCAACAGGTTCCAATGAGCGAAGCGTACACCGCTCACGCTTTCCAGCTAATTGAAATGAAAGCTCAGCTCGTGTTCCCGGTTCCCTGCCGTGGGAATGCCGATTCACGGCACGTCCTTCCCCATCTTCTTCTTCCGAGATCGGGTTTGCAACTTTCACCAAAATACGGAAGAAATCCATCGTTTCAATCTATCGCAAATGCAATACATACTTACTAAACCTGTCTCCTCCCGCGGTTTTTGCTCAGTTGACGCGGACGGAGCGTCTTCGGAAAGTCCCGCACACGCAGTCCACACTGATTCTTGATACGCCGAAAACCGAGCCTGCAGCGCATCCCAACGTTTGACTGTAAACGGTATCTCCAACGTCTAACTTTTGGGACTCATTTTCGGAGTCATGGTGGAATTTTTATCTCGGAAACTGCTAAACACGAGAAATCCGCCCTCGCCTTGGGGACATACAAGCCAAATCTCCAAACTTCGACAACTCCGACAATGGCTGCCCAGCTGTTATTATGCAGCTATACAGCAGCTACAAAAGAATGGGGGTGTTTGTTTTCCGAAGGGATCCCCCGTTTATATGACCCATCATCACATTGCCACACTCTGCATAATATTGGAAAACAGGCGTGCAAGTGAATGTAGTCCGTGCACCCCCCCCCCTTCCAACCCTCCTCAAAGTGGTATGAACGGAAATGACCAAAACCAGGCTGTGTTCATCTTGGGCTCGGACGCCTTGGGACCGTTTTGTACCGCGCGACGCTCTTCTTTTGTACCACGTTTGACCTCTCACTTGAATTCCCGCGGCCCGAGCACTCTTCCCCATCGCAGAATTTGTATCTCTTATGCAATCGACGCCGCCGGGCCCCATTGAGTCCGTCTGCTGCTTTTCTAAAGACGCGCGAGTGCGTGCAAGTGTGGGTGGGTGAATGTGTGTGCGCGTGCGTGCGTGCGTGTGTGGGTGTGTGTGTGCGAGCGCTCCCTAGCTTTAACTGTATAGACTCGACAAGTCCGGGCTGGGCGCGTTGCCTACCTTTTCCCCCAAACTCCCGCCATCGATGCAGTGGTCCCGGGTTTCCCGCCGTTGTAAAGAGAAAAAAAAGAAACGATCAAGAGTGTCCACTCGAGGAAAACCTGTCCTGAAGCTGTCAGAGATTAAACTTCATCTCATTTCTCACAGCCCGTGTGCCCGTGTCGTTTTTTTCCCGCCCTCTCGTCTTTGGATCAAGGTGTCCCCCCCCCCCCCCCCACCCCACAACCTCCTCTAGAGACACAAGGTCACCATCCGTCCGTCTTCTCCTTTGGTTGTGATGGGGATGGGCAATTCATGGCCCCCCCCCCCCCCCCCCCCTCCTTTGCCCCCACCCCCCCTCCCGGTCCTATTACCAATTGATAAAAGAAACATTATCTTGAATCATTTAATTCGGCGCAATTAAATTTTGAAACGTCCCCTTCATAATTTATGGCCGTCAGAGATAAAACCCCTTTAATCCTCGAATGTATTATTATAATGCGCGTCGGGGGTGGGCAGCGAAGACTGAGGCATGTCCAGTGTTGTTAGTATTCGCTGTGTCGGTGCTCGGAGCAGACCTCCTAAGTAATCCTGCCCCATGAATTATGAAGCGCCCCCCCCACCCCCACCCCACCCCCATATAAATATACCATGGCTGCAGCCTCGGCCAGGGCCACCATTGTCATGCAAGTGTTTACCGGAGTCACGCCGGTACCACAGGTAGACTGGTTAAGGGGTTGAGGGTTGGGGGGAGGGGGGGGGTGGGTGTGTCACCGTAAAGTCAAGACAGCAGGATGTCAGGAGAGGGATGGATGGAGACTGAGGGTGCCTTACTGCAAATCTGTTTCGTGGGACACACACACACACACACACACACAACCACACTTCATCTTGTTTTGGACGTGCCCCAGAGTGTGCGGCGTCAGACATTTGAACGCGTGCCAGAAGTGGCAAAACGCTGCAGCGTTCCCGCCAGGACACGATACGACGATGAAGTGGGTAAGTAACGCGGATGAACCCGAGCGGGCCGCTCTGGATCCCGGTGAACGCTCGTTCCGAATCCGACTCGGTTACTGTTACCGTTACGGTCGTGAAAACGTTCTGCGCGTCGGAAAGTTGCGTCCGTGCCGCTTGCCGACGATCGGCACGCGCGGGGTCGAGCTCCGAAACGCAGTTCTAGTTTTGCGCCTTCAGAGAGGGCAGTCGCCCCGTGACATTTCCACTGCGACCGCGGCGTTACGCATCGTGAAACCGCTCGGGTGGGGGGGGGGGGTGTCACGGTAAATCTAGGGCACGCACGCAAAGGCAGCCCGTTGACCACGCGTACGCGTACGTCTGAAGTTGCACCTGCGCACGCACGCACACACACATATGCAAACGCCCACTCTCACTGACTGTAACCACGCGGTGACCATGCTGTCGCGATGCCACATGTGTTTTCAGGTGACTGCGGTGGAGCGAGACAGAGCTGTCCGCAAATAGCAAATGTGAGCTTCCGGTTTCGCAGATTTAAAAATACGCCGACTGACCTACGTGGTTAGCAGCTAGCGAGTTAACCTCCGCTGATGAACCGCGCTCACACAGGCGACTATGCGCAGTATGTGATGGTGCCTTTTGGTGGGCCTCCAAATGCGAAAAGGAAAGAAAGAGAAGAAGTTTTGAAGCGTGCGCCGCACTTTCCCGAAATAATCGCATAAATAAGGAGGAATATCCCTGTGACAGCCCCTGGCAAAGCCCTCTCCCCCAGAGCGCGACTGGCTCACGATTCGGTGCTTTCAGCGGCGACATAATGGAAGCGTCCATTTATTATTGAAAAGGATGCGAGCGGGACGGGGGAAGCTTCTGGCCTGGCGTGAGAAGTCTTCGTCGCGGAGGAGACGGGGACAGGGGATGAATGGTGGGGAAGAGGGAGCGAATAAAGATGAAAGACGATGGTGTGGGGGATTCCTCCCATCTCTCGGGATGGGAAGGGGTGGGTGTGGTGAGAGGTTTGGCAGTTAACTTGATTAAGACATTTACAAATGTGGCTGGGGCCGAGTTCATGTTCACCTCACACCGTCATCATCGATTTCACACAGGGATATCGACAAACTCAAGTATGGCACGTACGTACTGTTGTAATGTAATGTAATTATAATGACCAAAACACAGAGATTAGGATATTGAAAGGTGGCCTGGGCTCCCCCTTAAGGCCCCATTCATGTTCTATGCATACTGATGCTCGAGGCCCCTTTTGTCCGTCTTCGTCCATCGAGGTGTGTCGATCCCACGCGCAATTTGGTCCTTTCTCTGCGGGTTTATGGACGCATCGACAAGGACGGGGACGGAGTAATGCCACCCGGAAATCGTGGGCTGCTGTGGCACGGCAAAAGCTCACATGCGATGGGAAAACGACGAACAGAGACTCAAAAACCAGTGTGAGAACACGAACAGACGTGGCAGAATGTTTGGACGACGGGCACACGCGTGGAGTATGATGCAACTTCACCAGCTCGCCGGGTCCCGGGGTCCGACAGCTTCTTGCTAACGGTCGGGCTGAAACTGGCCGAGAAGTGGGTGCGAGCCGCAGTGTTCCATAAAACTATAGGACGTCTGTGCCGGACCAGTTTCTTTGGCTGCACATATCAAAGAGCGCACGTAATCACGCGCTCTTCCACCGTTGCCATGCTCGTATGTGAGCGAAACTAACTCCGGACCGAAGGGAACGCTGAATTAGCGCTGCCTCTTTGTAGATGGATTGCCGCAGTACCACACCACTACAAAGTATGTATGGGACTCTACATAACAAAGGCGTAGACTTACGCTGGGAGAAGCCGAATGGCCAGGTTTTTCTTTTTTTTTAACCAGATTCAGACTCGTACCATATTTGGCACCATGGTCTACATGGGGCAAGCATCTTTTCCCCAGCCTGTGTACCTGCAAAAGTGCATTTTTGACACTCGGGTAATAATGTTAATCATCTTTCACAGATACACCACACACACCAGTATTAATGCGTACCTTATCTGAATAAGGGGCATGCGTGAACGTGACCTGTGTGCGTCATTACCTGGGTCATTTCAATCCAGATAAGACCCGGATACTACATGAGCAGTTATGTCATTATATTTCATATAGTCATGGTGAGTTAATCACCAGGCTTGTCAGGTATTCCCCCTCCGTGCTGGTCATACACGTACTGTGAGGACGAAGAATAGAGGTGTCGAGATTCAGGTCCTCCTTTCTGTCTATGCAGAGGGGGAAATTAGCCAGCAGCCATCGAGAGTCAGGTCCAGCTACCGGGTAAACCCTCGTATTAATGACTTCTTCTGGTCCTTTTACTTAAACGTGCAATAATAGACTGACAGTTAGGATCTGGGGTCTCGTGTTGCCTTCTCTCCTCGTCTCTTCTTTGTGTCCTCTCCTTTCTTCTCTCTCTTGTAATCTGACCCAGAAACACAGAAAAGATGGATTGAGAAGAGAGAGGCAAACAAAAATGGGAAGAGAAAGGAAAGTGAATCTTGTGTCCTCTCTTCATCTGATTTAAATCCAACGCCGCTTCTTTCTTTCTTCCTTTCCTTCTTCCCTTCTTTCTTTCTTTCGTTCTCTCTCTCTCTCTCTCTCTCTCTCTCTCTCTCTCTCTGCCTTTCTTTCCTTTCTCTTCCCTCTGTCTCTCTTTCCAGGGAGAGGGAACATCATTCTCTATTCTCCAGGTCAGAGAGGGAACAATTAAGTGTGGAGGGCACTGGGAGTTGCCGACAGGTGATGAATGGCCAAGCCGGCTGCAGCTGACAATATGCAGACAAACCAGATCATTTGCAAATGGATGTGGGGAGATGGAGGATGGGGGGTGGGGGCCCTGGATGGAGGCGAGCGGAGTCAGGGGCATCCTGAGCGGAGAGGAGAGAAGGAGGAGAGTGAGGATGGGGCAGGGGTGGAGGGGTTAACCCTTTGCGGGATCATTTCTCAGCACGGAGCGGAGGGAGGTGGAGGAGAGGCAGCCACCTGCCCGCCACAGAGGCTCATTTGTTAGAGCTGATGGAGGCTTCCAGACAGCCCCCCCCCCACCCTTGGGAATACGCCACAGCCCCGCCGCCATCAGCACATCACTGTGTTGACCAACATCCTTGTGCACAATTCACTGTGACGAGTCAAAGTCGAGCCTCCTGCCCGTACCGTCAGCTCTCGCCTCTCCACAACAACACATTCTCATTGGTGAGTTATCGAGGTATCAAATACAGAATATTCAGCACCTCTGCTTATAATTTTCCCTCACTTTTCCGCCCTTTCTAATTCCTTTGGGAGCCATGCGACGATGACCTTGAATTTCATTTAGTGGGATTACGCATGAAAATTGAGAACACGCACCGCCATTCGAAAGTGTATCTCCTTGGTTTCCGGAGTGGAACCTTAAACTGGGTCCATTTCTTACACAAGTACTGTAGCCCCTACAATTGTATAACACAGTTTTACAATTCCCAGAGGATCTGCTCAGTGCAATTCGGCTTTTGACTGGAATATTCTATTTTTGTTGCATCTATTATGAATCACGGTCAGCCTCACAGAGCTTTGTTATGTGGAAACGATGACCAGTTTCTTAGTTGAATCATCCCGGCTTGGTTCAGTTTGCCTCTGTTCTGTCTCTGGGCCAGGGTTTTGAGTCAGACATTGGTTTTTCCTCATCGCTCTGTACAGTAACGTGTGGGTTGGGTGCTTGTGCTTGATTAATACTTGCCTGGAGCCAATTAACTCTTGCCTCCAGCCGTGAGTCGCACATGAAGATAAGAGAGCATTAGGAATAGAGGTTTGTATATGTTCCCAAAGGTTTCCTCACGAGTATATGCAGCCCGGATGTCCTACATTTGAAATAAAAGTTGATCTCAGTCACGTTGCAGTGTAGAGGTGAGTTCCTCAGCCGATTAATATTTTACAAACAGGTCTGGCACAGTTTAAAGCGCGCACACACACACACACACACACACACACACACACACACACACACACACATACACACACAGACACACTCACACATTTCTTAATTGACCTGAGGTGTGGACAGAAGCACCATTTAGTCAGCTGACATGCAGATCAATCACTTAGTAGATCTCTAATACAGCTATCCTTAACAAGTTGTGTCTGCATTGGAGGGCGTCTGAGTCACTCACACACATGCACACGTACAGAAATACACACACAGACACACACACACACACACACACACATACACACACACACACACAAAGGTTGTGTCCTTGCTTTGCATGTAGCAGACGCTGACTGTCTGCTTGATGGATATGTTGTCTTTGCTTGTGATGGAGTCTTTGTCATGAGTGGTGGTTGCATGCATGTAGGTGTGTGTGCGTGCGTGCGTGCGTGCGTGTGTGCGTGCGTGTGTGTGTGTGCGGCAGTATAACTTGATAACTTGATTTCTGGCAGACTGTGCATGCACAATTGTGATAACGCCGCGATAATAACCCACAGTAAGAGAATCGTTGTTTTTATACCTGTGGTTCCACGCGAGCTCATAACCGTGGTGGAGCCATCTTTCAACATCTGTCTGATTTAGTGCTCGTAGGCCTCCTCCTGAATCAATCATGGATTGTAGGTGCACATAATGCCACGCCGTTTTGAGAACTGTGCCGTTTTTCCCTTTATTCTTTCTAAGAGGAAGATTATCATTCCAGTTGTAGTTCCGGTTTCGGTTTCCTAGTTGCAGCATTTTGTGTGATTTTAGCTTAGAATATTTCTTTATTAGTTGCATTTATGTATTTACAGCACTTGGATGTTGTGTTTACGTTTGCCCTTCTCGACAATGTGCATGACACCCCCCCCCCCCCCCCCCCCCCCCCCCGTTTTTTGCTCAACCGATTCTCCACACATTATTACATTATAACACATTGCAACATTTGTACACATACATTCAGATTTGAAAAAAGAACCCTCGCCATCACATCCATTTCAAACCAACAGACCTCTTCATGCACCATAGTTTCCATGTGTAGCCAGTCATCAATTGTCTGTTGTTTTTGCCCTGTTCCACTGATCAAAATGAAAATAACCACCTTCGATATCTTTTTGAAATGACCCTGGTTCAGATGCTAGGGGAAGCAGACACCGTTTTCAGTTGAACAAGAAAAGCAAAGGCCTCAGTAACCACTCTCTGGTCTGATGACTATTCCCACACTGTCTCAGTAGGCCATGGGAATGCACAGAGCAGTTTCTACCCCTTTCAACCTGCTGCCCCCACCCCCCCACCCCGATTCTCCACCTCTGTCTCTCTGGTCGTTATGGTGTGATGGTTATGGTGTGATGGCCTGTCAGGAGATGCTGCTGAGAGCGCCAAGAGACGACAAAATCAGCTCAGATCAGACCTGATCCTCTTTCTCTCTTTCTCTCTCCCTCTCTCTCACACACACACACACGCACGCACACACACACAGACACGCTCACAGGCGCAGCGGTGTGCTGACCAGTGAGCGGTGAAGAGGCCCAGTGTAGGTGTCCCACCTCATCTTCATCAGACCTCCCAGCCCTGACCCAGAATCCTCCAGACCTGCCACCTCGGCTCCCGGTGTGTTTGTGTGGGTGTGGGTGTGCATCTGACAGGCTACTTTTGAGGACAAATGGCGAACTAAAGAGAAGGTAATTGTGGGCAAAAGCTGTGTCCTCAATTACAAACTGGCAGCTATTTGGATCAGCGGTTAGGTATCAGGTTAGTCACAAGGAAATAGAGTCTATGTATGTCCTGTCCTGAAAAATAATCAAAGGCACTTGTGTGTGTGTGTGTGTGTGTGTGAGTGTGTGTGAGTGAGTGTGTGCGCGCGCACTTCCTTTGACCACATCCACAGTTACAGTGGTTGCGGTCCTGGCAGCGCAGGTGGTCAGTGTGTGTGTGTGTGTGTGTGCGTGCGTGTGTATGTGTGCATGTGAGAGAGAGACATGATGGCTTTTGGCACTGTGGGCTCTGCAGCCCAGTAGCCCGACTGTCAGGCCAAATATCTGAAGAGGGGAGATGAATGAAAGGATGGAGTTACGGGAGATGAAAAATAATGAGCTCGCTGTTAAGGCCTTTACCTTCCATCTATAACTTGTCTCCTAAACTCCGAGATCCCGGGACCCTGAAGGGGTCATTTTTATCAACGTTCAGTGTGCTGTGTTTAAGAAGGAACCGGATCGACCACGAGCAACCAAATTAGCCCAAAGTCTCCAGTCATTAGATCTAAAAGTCTTTCAAAAAATAATCCTTCTCCCTTCTTCTTTTATTTGCCTGATAAATTGTGGTCCGCCGAGGTCTGACATTTGGCCCCACACCTGGAGCTCTTAGCTGTAAAGATCCTCCAAAAGTAATTAGAGTACAAAGCACAGGACCAGGTCCGGTGGTGTTGCTTTACCTCTGTGCACTGAAGTGCAGAGCACTGCCACCTTGTTTCATTTCTCCACTGAAGCGAGTCACTCATGTTCAGGTAATTGTTTTGAGCCTTTTGCGTGTCCTCGGTGTATCACGTGTTCCGGGATATAATCTAGTGCATCCATCCTATCGGGTCTGTGCTTAAACAGTGTCACTGGGGTCTGCTGGAGCTTATCCCATCGCACAAAAAGGTGACACCCCGGACAGATCTCCAGTTCATTACAAGGCACACACACATGCGCCGCTGACTCTCACACTCGGACCCAGGAGACGTTTTTGACTCTTCGGTCAGCCTATACATGCATGTTTCTGCACAAGGGAAATGCACTAACTCCACATGCAGAGTGCACAGCAAAGATTATCCTTTAAACTCCTGAAAACTGCGGCTATCCCTTGACCGTTAACTGTGATATTTGCCCTTCTCAGAATAAATGAAAAGGTCTTGCCTGGTCTAGTCTAGTCAGTGTTTTAATATATATGCACATGCATCAGCATCATTGTAAAAATGCACGTGTACTGTGCGCTGTGTTGTGTTTAAGGTGAGACCCCCAGTACACTGAGATTGAACTCTGAAGTAAGAGATAACTTAACATCATTAATAAATTAGAAGGGACAGATGACTCAGATGACCTCAGTCATTCCAGATTTGTTTTTAAATTATGTTTTAATTTTACATTTTTTTAACAAACATGTCAGGAAACAGCTACCATGCTACCATGTCCTTCAGCAACAGTGTGGGGAGTGGGGATACTCGTGTAGTCCCATAGCTTGATTTTTGGGAAATCTCTGTCTCCAGTCTTCCCAGTTAGCGTCTGACTGTGTGTCTGCGGCACGTGGCAGCGGCAGACAATGGCTTTCTGCAGCTTTTCCACTGAAAACAGGTGTGATGGCCACGGCCCAAAGTGACACTCTGAGTGAAATGAAGCGCGTTCTTACAGGGGAACCACCTTAGTGGTTATCAGACACACTGTAACAAAGATATCTAACACACATTACCTAGAATTTGTCTTCGAATAGATTTTTAAGAAAATACATTTTGACATTTTGAATAAAACCGAGTTCTGATTAACATAAAGATTCAAAATGTGATTTTTTTTCTTTCTTTCTTTTTTGTCATTTTTTTGTACCTCAGTAGGGACTTTATGTCTAAGATGACAACAGGGTGGCCAGGAGGGGGCAGTGGAGGACAGTTAACAAAGAGGGTTTCAATTAACTAGGACTGTGAGTGATGGAAACGAAAAGAGATGTCGAAGGCTACGGAGGAAAAGCCAGCTGTGTTGAGATGATGGCTCCATCGCTGCTCCGCTCTCTGACTGCGCCACCCAGACCTACTGACAGCCGCAAAACAAACTCCTTGTTGAGCTCGGATGGCACGCGCAGGTCCACAGATCCTCCTCGTCTTTGATAAAGCCGAGGCCCCTGCCTCGGAACTTCTCACTCGATGACGACGGTCTCTGCCACCTCTCTGCCAATCTCTCCAAATGAACAGTAATCAGCGATGGGTAAAACAGCTCTGGTGGGTGATGCTTACAGAAATCCTCACAAACCAGGCAGGAGTGAGAGTGAGGTGAGATCGTTTCATATTTGAGATATTTTCCAATTATTGAGCGTGTCCTCTTGAAATAGCGCGTAAAAGAGTCTGTCAGGTATAATTGCTGTCCGTGCCAACCTCAGCATCCTTTTACGGAATCATTCGCTATCGCTTCTCCGCACATACTCGAGCCATCTCATCATGGCATCATTTAAAAATAACCGAGCAAAAATAGACTGGTATTTGAAAAGGTGCGCACGCCATCACACATGATTTTTAACTGTGGCCCAAAAAACACACACTTCTCCCATCAATTCACTCACTGATATAATTCTCTCTCTCTCTCTCGCTCTCTCTCTCTCTCTCTCTCTCTCTCTCTCTCTCTCTTTCTTTCTTTCTCTCTCTCCACCACGTGTCAGAGTGATGGATCGGCTGGACTCTTTGCCACAGCACGGGAGTCAGCCGCAGTTCAACATGATAAGAACCGAATGTATTGGCACGTTTATGTGTGTTTGTGTGTGTGTGTGTGTGTGTGTGTGTGTGTTTCATTATACTGTGTGATATTTTTAATACTGATACTGAGTACTGGACTGAACCGGAATCCGCATGAACCGTCACACAAAATCACACGACTCGAAGCGTATTATGAGTTCGAACGACCCTTTAATTGCAGGAGCCTCTCTGCGTGGCCATCTATCATCTTACTTGTCTCTGCCCAGTATTGTCACAAGGTGTCACGGGTATCGGCCCCTTTCACTCGGCCTCCCCCGACAAAGTGAGAGGCAAGGCAGCCCAAAGCGATGTCAATCCGGGAGAAGGAAAGGGACACGGGACCCTCCACAATAAAAGTGCCGACTTGGCTCATCGCTGCTGGGCTTTTTGTTCCGTGGACGGCGCTTATTGTAGTGAGCACACGCTTTGGCTGCTACGCGGCTCCTCTATCTGAGGACTCTATCAGTGTGTGTGTGTGCGTGTGTGCGTGTGTGCGCTCTAGGCCATGCATTCCCTCACTGGGTTGTTTGCTCCTTCTCCCCTCTCCTGTGGGGATCGAGGTGGAAGCAGGCCTGCCGGCCTACTGCCAGGCCGGCCTGATTTAGTCACACTTGGTCAGCTGCCATTTCTCTCTGGTGGAACAGGAGCGTCTGGCTCTGGGGCCAGCGGCTGGTGGCCGGACATCTCTGCTCTTCGAGGTGATGACTGCAGACAGGCAGCCTGTTTTAGATCTTATTTACCTGCCCATCACAGCTCCGTACCGCTCTGTTAGGACCCATGAAGTGGAGGATTTTAGAGTTTAATAATAAGGAATAATAAGGAACTTAATATCTCCACTGTCTGACAATACCACAACACACAAAGGTCAGAAGTAATTTTGCAATCCTGATGTCGGTGTGTAAAATATGTCAAATGGTAGCTGGATTTACAAGAATGTGAATGAATGCATATGCACATATTCTACCGGATGAGCTACCTCCTCTCAATCTCTACCTCTGGATTTGGACGGCTTCATTATGTTACAGTATGATCACTTGGGAAGAATGGTAAAAGGACAGCCCTTTTCAATCGTCATGACCACTCAAAGCACTTCGTTTTGTCGCTGCTCCACAGCTTCAATCACACCACTGAGAAGGCAAGGACTGCCCCTAATGTGGATGATCTTCGCAATAATTGTCCAAAAACGTCTGCTTTGTTTTTGTAATTCAAACACTGTCATTTAAACCATGAGCTTGTTAAAAGACTCTACTGTCAAATCATTTCACCACTGATGTTACACAAAAAACATATATATATATACATATATACAGTACCGTTAAGTCAGTACGAGTCCAGGTCAAGAACCATTTTACTGGGACAGTTAAACAAAGGACAGTCAAGCCTGCTGAAAGGTGTTCTTTCGGGAGAGGCATCCTGTGAAGATCGCAGCGTGCACGGGAGGGATCAGAGAACAACCGCTCTCAACGAAGACCAAGCCAATTAAGATACTCCAGTTGAAGTTGGGCGCGCATCCTCCTCTTTTTCGTGTTTCCTCCCTCTGTCTCGCGTGGGTCTGAATAATGACCAGCGTGTGTATCGAGCATTGCCGTGACTGTGGAGCAGTAATTATTCTGAAAATAAATCTCTTTGAAATGAGAGGGAGAAGACCAAAAAAAAAAAGAAAAATAGCGCCAGAGTGTAAAAGTGCGCACGTTTGTGTGCCAGAGTGTGTGTGTGTGTTGGTAATGAGAGCATAATGGTGCCGCTAACGTGCTCTAAATACGTCTATGATTAGCATTTCCCCTTTAAAAGGAATAATTTCAACTTTGATATCCATAATTGTGCTCAAGGGCTGCTGCGTTCCTATGCTAGCCCTCAGACACTTGCTCTCCAACCCATGCAGAGACTATCGCGCCAGTGTTTCATTCACTTAACACTTCATTTAGAACATGTAATAATGCCTGGCTGCAAACCCGCTGTAATTAACTGTTACACACTCAAAAGAGAGGCTTGCTCCAGGTGTGCGATGACCTGAAATCTGAGCTGCCCGTTGCCACGGAGAATCAACTGGCCACCGGAAAGGGGAAATGAATCCGAAAAGCCTCCGGACGCACAAAAGATCCAAAGAGGACTACGCACGCACGCACACACACACACCCACCCACACACTCAGAGTGAGCGGAGTGCGCTGCCGCGGACAGTGTCTGGGCGTGCGCTTGTGGCAGTGGCTAGCCAACAGAGGGTGGTGTTGCATTGCAGGTCTGAGCAGCGAGGGCCATCATCTGGAGCCGGCGCGGAGCTCATCCCATCCACACCTGACTCCCCGATCGGCTCCTCATTAATGTTACTGGGTTAAAAAAAAAAAGACAATCAGGCCTTTAATGGATGATGCTGACATTAAGACTTGATGGTTACTGTTAAAGACCACTTGTCAGCCGCCCTTCGACAAACAGCACAGCTTTTACTGGGAGCAGGCAGCTGCCAGACAATGCAATAATACCCTCTCCTCTTCCCCTTCATCCACACCACATCCAACTAACATTTCTTCAACGGTTTACGCATTTTACATATTATTTTTCCCGACATTGTTATTTATCGTTACAAGATGATTTTGAAACGTATGTCAACACCGTGTGTGTGTGTAGGTGTGCGTGGAGGGGCAGGGTGGGTGCGATGTGGAAACAATAATCCCATCTTTGAGCAAATTGAAATTGCGCAAATCCCATATGATGATGAAAACCATGAAATGCAGATGGAATATGGAAAGGAAAGTTAACAGTTTCTTTCAGCCAACGAAGACGAATATTAAACAAGGATCACTCTTGACTCCAGACATCACACCGCTTGAAATCTTCACGTCGTGGGACAAATGGTGTTCTGTTTGATTCTTGAGAGCCGTTCCAGAATTCTCGACAATGTCATTTGACACGCATAGAACATCACGTATGGTCCACAATGAGCAGAAAATGGTTTAAAGCGTGACAAAAACAGAACACCTCTAAATCCACAACAGGCAGGCAGAGTATAGCTATTGACTGATGGGGAGGGGGTCGCTGTGATCCTGACTCAAAGCTCTGGAACAGTTGCTGCTTAAATTCCACTCAGTTCCTTTTTGTGCTTCAGCCGCCGATGCTTTTCGTCATCATTAGGGATGAGTTTAGTTTTGCAAATTCAAAATATCTGTATTAGAGTGTATCACGTCTTGTCTGATGGTCTGCAACTAAAAAGTGACATGCTTTAAAAAATCCTGAATGTGTAATTCCTATAGTAACATCTCCACCCCCATCTCCACATCTGCTACACCCCCAACCCAAACACACACACACACACGCACACATCCAGACTCCCATCATGCATCTGAACATATAAACATCAATATTACCGGTTTAGTAGTGAACAGTTGTTGGGAAAGTGATCTTAAAACTCTAAAGGACACCTCCGTGTCCCACTAATTAAAGCTTCACCGCCCAGCCACGGCAATGGCTGAGGGGAAGGGGGAGGGCGTGGAGGCTCAGAGAGGCTTATTTAGCATTAACATAAAACAAACAGCCACATATATATGCAAATGAAGGAAGGGCAAAAGCAGGATGCCGGGAGCCATCCGCCATAACTCACACTGATGGCCTTTAAGTGAGAAATCGCCTTTAAAGAATGTCCAATAAGAAAGTGGGTACGATGCACCTGTCGCCCATCTGACTAATGAACCAATCAGGTGGCAAGGACACAGAACACATCCGGGGTGATGTCTCCTGCGCTGACACTTGCACAGGCAGCAGCCGAGAGTCCACAGCCAGAGGACGGAGGGATCCTCGCTGAGTGTGAAAGCGCTCCAACGGAGGCAGGACAGCAGAACCCGAGTACGAAACGATGTACAAGTTGTTACACTAGCAAAGCTCCGACTGATAACAACCTGAAAATGGAGGTCTCAGGCATCCTTAATGTGTGTGTGTGTGTGTGTGTGTGTGTGTGTGTGTGTGTGTGTGTGTGTGGATTGGATGTGAACGACAAGGCGGCTTCTCCTTCTTTTCCCACTGTCCATCCAAAAGACACTCAAAGCTGCTTTAATCCCATATCTTCATGGAGAAAAAAATTAAACAAACAAACAAAGAGGGAAAAAAACACTGGCACTGAGTGGCGCCTTAAGAATGACAATGATTTACATTTCAACATAATGCTCTCTGTCGGCTGGTATTGTGACAAAGTGCCGCATGTATCCCTCCCAAATGAAAGTGGGTGTTCTGTTGTGCGCTCGACAAAGACATTTGGACGAACCTGCCATTCTCTCCTTTTTCTTGTAAATGAGCATGGGAAATCTATTTATGTCCCCCCACACTATAAACTGGCGAAATAAGAGGAGGCTTTGGCTTATTGGGAGGGAGCCCAAGCGAGGCGAGATGAGCCCCCGTGAAGATATATAGCGGGAGGAAGAAAGAAGAAGGATGGAGGAGAGGGAAGCGCCGCCACTCGAGGCGATGCAGGGGGAGAGAAAGTAGCGAGAAGTCCAAACACAAAGCCAGGCGGATGAGGGGATGGGGAGAGGCGTGCTCGCCGGATGATCTGCCGCTCCGACAACACCTGGCCCAGGAACAAACCACCGTCTCGTCTCCATGCGAGGTGTAGAGAGGGATAAAGAAAACCCTGAGGCCTGTGCCCCCCCCCCCCCCATCCCTACACACACACACACACACACACCCCCACCCTCTTCCTCCCTGCTTTTCTTTCGCAAGCCACAGGGTTGGGGATAGAGACGGCGCGACCGAGTTGAGACAAACACGCGGATGATGACGACGGCGACGACGGGGGAAGAAAAATAAGAGGGAAAATTGTTTTCGAAACGCGAGCGCGGGGGGGAGGGGGGGGGGGGGTAGGGGGGGCAATCCCGCTCCAGAGGCAGCGGTGCTGGGACGGGGCGGGGGAGGTTGGATCAGACGTGCCTCCTGACTGCCCGGCAGCCCCTGCGTTGCTGGAACCTGTGCTGATGTCCCCCCCCCCCCCCCCCCCTCAACCCACGTCCAGCCAGGTGGAGATCGCCTGCCAGGGACCACAACAGAGGGCCCCACATGCCTCTCCAGAGTCTCCAAATCTCCTGCCCTCCTCCCCATGAATCAGACAGGCGGGACGGCGTTCCGCCGCGGCACGCGTCGCTCTTCTCCCGTCTCCGTCTTCGCCGCGTACTCAAAACTCCCCTTCGATAACAATGCTGTCACAAATAATCCGAGCCGGAAATCACCGTTCACCTTAAGTTCCTGCCATCCCTCATCCTCTGCCGCGACTGCTGGAGGCCGCACAGGCCCCCCCCCTCCCGCCCCCCCGAGGTCACCATATGCTTGCAAAACCTGCTCCATTAAAAACATCCCTTTCCGGAGCGCCTCGTCTGACTCCCGATCCTGACGCTCGCGTCGCTCACCAATTACTCCGCGCAAAACATTCAGAGGGAGCGCTGTGCGTCTGTGCGGAAACCGCAGGACCCACTTGCGCAGGTTATTATTTGCACGCTCCGAACGTGTAAAAATGAGCGAAACGCGCGTGTGATGCATAAATTTGTGAGTGTATCTGGGCCAGGGCGACGCGCCAGCGAGGATCTGTTGGGTAAAAATACATCTGGCTTCAAGAATCTGCCCGGTCAATCACAATCATGAATCATTTCTGTTTTTTGTTTTTTTTTTGCGTATTTAAATTTAACTGCGATTAAAATTGCCATATATGTGTGTGTGTGTGTGTGTGTGTGTGTATACATATATATTAATTTATTTAACACACTTAAGGCCTTCATTTTCCGTAAAAAAAAAAAAAAAGACAGCATATGTACATGAATGATTTCCGCAGTAAATGACGTTCAAGTGTAAATAAATGTTCGCTTTAGCAATATTAAAAAAACAAAACAAAAACAACAACAGATGGATTTAGACGCACAAGTGTGCCTGAACGGCTTCCTTCGACGACTCGACCCCGGGTCTGCGGCGCCCTATAACGTCAGCGTAAAGCCCTGTAACCTGACCGTGGACCCGGGGTCCAGAGCCCCTCCAGCCCGGGCCCCCACCCCCGGCGCCCGGGGGTCACAATTTAACAGGAATAAAGAGAGAATTAAAAGTCCCGTCCCCCCGGTGACGGGACACCGCCGGAGCTGACTTGAGCGAGTGTGACCACTGCTGCGACGCGGTGTGTGTGTCTGTGTGTCTGAGTGTGTGTGTGCGTGCGCGCGTGTGCATGCGTGTGTGTGTGTGTGTGTGAAAGCCACCACTAGTCGCCCCCAGTGCTCTTCAGTCTCCACTCTCCCTTCGCACCGCACACTGAACGTCACGTCCGCACTTGAACTTGAGTTTTCTCCCATTGTAGGAGCCGGAGAGGCGCTCAGAGCCACCGAGAGGCGCACAGAGCCGCACACAGGCGCACGGGCAGCTCAGGGATGCGGAACTCTGCAGCCAGCGCTCACACCTAGCAGAGGGTCGCGGCGCAAAGAGTTAAAAGTGTAACCCACCCGCCCGCCTCGCACCGCCCGCACAAGCAGGCAGGAGAAGTGCCCACCACTTGACCACAGCTCCAGAAGTGCCAGCGAGAGGACAGGGATCCCTATTTCCGCACACTTCCAGGCGCTCACTGGTCATTTCATCCCGGTGTCCGGCCAGGTGTCCGGCCAGGTGTCCACCCCCGGTGTCCAGCCAGGTGCCCGGAGAGTGGACCGGGGAGTATCAGGGGGGGACCCCGCAGAGCCCTGCGCCCGCACAGCTCCCGGCTCTCCTCCTCAACTCCTCTCGTCCTCGTCCCGCTCCTCTCCTCTCCGGCCGCTTCCTCCGCTCCGTCCAACCGACTGATGGTGTAAGCGCCGGAGGAGGGCAGACCGTCCGGAGCACCTCTCCTCTCCTCTCCTCTCCTCCCTCCCTCCCTCCCTCCATCCATCCATCACCGCTCTCCCTCTTCGCCGGACACCGAGCTCTGCCCGGACGCCCGGACAAGGAGCCCGGCCCGGGGGCCCGGGGTGGCGGCGGCGGTGGTGGTGGTGGTGGGGGCACCGCACCGGGACAGCAGCTCCAGCGGCGGCCAGGGCGGCGGCGGCGGCGACGGCAGAGGCGGCCGCAGTTTTAGTTTGAGTTGAAACGAGAGGAGGAGGAGGAGGGGGAGGAGGAAGAGGAGCAGAGCCGACCCTTCCTTCGCCGCTCCACGGGCAATGCCAGTGTAAATGCCAGGGCGATGTCCCGACGCAAGCAGGGGAACCCGCAGCACCTGTCCCAGAGAGAGAGCCCAGGTAAGTGCTCCTCAAGCCCCCGGCTTCAGCCTCCCGCTTTCTTCTCTGCTTGCTCCGCGTAAAAAAACTTAAGTTTTTTTTGTTCTTCCCCCCACTTCGTCCAGTCCGGATTTAGCGAAGAAAATGACACAGACGTGTAGATTTGCTCGTCGGCTCGCGAGGGTGTGCGGTGTTAGAGGTCGGATCGTTAGAGGTGAGGCGCCCTGGGAGGGAAGCGTCCGGCCGCAGGTCCGACCGGACCCCCTCGCATCCTCTGCGCTGTCTGCAGGCGCAGCTGCGTCCCGCAGCCGGACCCTCGCCTCCACACTTTTTTTCCCCGTTCGCTTCCTGAAAGACTTCTTAAATCGCCCCTTACATTCATGTCCAAGGTGAACGCCGGTAAAGAAAAAAAAAAAAAAGAAAAAAAGAAAAAAAAAGAAAAGTACATTAATTTTTAATTCCGAGAAATGATTTCCAACTTTCTCTTCGGGGAGAAATAAGAGCTGATTTAGCGCAACAGACGGAACTTTTTTTTTCCAAGTAATATTTTGAGCAGAGATAGGATTTCTTTTATTCTACATTTATTCGAAAATAAATCAAATGGTGTTCGCGCACCCACACACACACGCTCGACACCCCGTCTTGGGTGTAATTAGGGACTCCATCATTTAAATGATATTAATGCTATTTTCGGATTATTGAGAAAAAAAATCCCAGGATTTTCCCTTTCAGCACGCAGTGGCAGACGTTTCCAGGCATAACGCGATTAAAACGAGTGTGATGTGTGAGTGATATTTATCTGGATGGAGAGTTCCCTCTCTGAGCTGCTGGCCAAGAACTTTGAGCAGAGGCAGTTTGTTGTTTCCTCCTTTGAGAACTTTTTGGACTTTTTCCACCAAGAAAACACTTTGTGATCCCCTTAAGGAAACGCAGGCATACACTTCAGAGCAAAGAAATTCTTCTTATTATTTTTTTTTAAAGTTTGGTTCCAGATCAGTGTTCGGCTGCAGACTGTTTGAGTGACCAACTTCAGCTCATCAGCTGTGAGGGTGCAGAATGTCAGGATGGAAGCACTCGTGGCTCGGAATCGACGGTGGTGTAGATAGTACTGCTCTCTGTACACCTGCTGCAGGTGTGAGCCATACCTGCCGTACTCTAGACACACTGCTCACAGCCACCATGCCTCGGATGAGGGCCTGCTGCTGCCGCTGCTGGTTCTGCTGCTGCTGCTGCTGCTCAGAGGCCTGCCACACACACACGCACACACACAGGCACACACACACACACACACACACACACATACACATGGACACAGATACTGCATGTTGTGGAGATGTCAAATCTTCCCTGACAAGTGGCCATCTGATTGCTGAGCAGCGTTCCAGCAGTGTGGCAGCACACACACACACACACACACACACACACACACACACACACACACACACACACACACACATACACAGTAGCCTACAGTGTAGACTTGTTTACATTTAGAAATCAAAATCGTGCTCTCTGGGAGCTTGCCCGGGACATCACTTCCTGCACTATACCGGAACTCTATATGTTCTGAGGTAGAAGAAAAGACTGACAGAATGTGGAGTTAGGTTTGGAACAAAGCCACCTGAATTTGAGCTCTCTCTCTCTCTCTCTCTATCTATCTGTGTGTGTGTGTGTGTGTGTGTGTGCAGTGTGAGTGAAGTGTGAAATGCAGTTGACTAGTTGTATGCACAAAGCAGGTCTGACCTGGCTGTCTGCTCTCCCTTGTCTGATTTACCTCACCGCCCCGTGCCTCCATAATTTATGTGTAAGGGATGCTTGCAGATTTAGTATGCTTGAGTACACACATATACATACATGTGCAAACACGCATACACACACACACACACTTATATATCTGTGAAGACTTGCACTGTTGGGAGCACGCGCACAAACACACACACACACACACATGCAAATGTGCACATGTGAATCCATCTCCCCCCCTCGAATCTGCATAATTCTCCTGGCGCTGTCAGGTCATAGAATCCCTCTGACCTGTGTTTAGCATTTTTAATTTGGATTTCACCACATTTGGACGTGTACATGGAACCGTGGCCCTGCGCGGGAAATTTAGGCGCAATTTTAAGACAGAGGAGGGGAAAAATTGGATTCGCGCTCCCCTTTCGGTCTTTTAATCTCTTTTCCAGACGAAAGGTGAGGAAAACTTTCTGCGGGGGAAATCTTTTAAGGCACACCTCAGCGTGCACAGCTGTGGAAAGACATTCGGGACAGCCTCCTGATGTGGAGCCGATGCCCTGTTTTTCACAGCGTCCCCCCATCTTTCAGAAAATCCTCCTCTGGTTTTTCTACTTTTCTACGTTGTTGTCTTTTTTTCTGAGGGGGGGGGGGGGTCACGTTTGAAAAGAGGAATCAATAGGCGATTTTTTTTGCCCTGCAATCAACTCTTCCATGTGCCCTATGAATATTTAACATTTTTATTTTCGCCCCCTCCTGCACTAAGACAAATCCTGAATTTACATCTCATTCACACTCATTTCCTGCGACAGTAAAAACAAAGCACTCCGTCCCGAGTTTAGAAATCTTTACAAGAATCTAGTGACACCCCCCCCCCCCCACCCCCCTTCCTCCTCCTCCTCCTCCTCAGATGCATGTGGAAAAGATTAATTGGTGCAAGTCTTTTACGATTACTCTTGTTTGTCTGTCGGGCAGATTTGGTGTGTGTTTTCTGGCTTCACCGCGACGAGACGGGTTTTTTTACACCCGAAGGTGCAGACGTGCCTTCTGCTTCTCATTCACTGCAAATAACCCCGACTTTCCTCTGAGAGGCTGATTTAGTGTGAAGAGATGCAAACAGGACGACAGCTCTCATTGTGGCCACAAACACACGCTCGCACACACCCGCCTGCATTTGCACGCACGCACACACGCACACACGCGCACACACACAAGGAGAGGAGTGGAAAAGAGAGAGAGAGAGAGAGAGGGCTGCGTGTAAATTGCAGTCGCCCACTTGAGATGCATGTTTCCCTTTGGCTTGTCAAATAGCCGTGCACCCTGCTGGGGCTAAGTCTTTGTTAGAAAGAGAGAGACTGAGGGAGCATGTGTGTGTGTGTGTGTGTGTGAGAGAGAGAGAGAGAGAGAGAGAGAGAGGGAGAGAGCACCTACTAACTCCTTTCATATGCGGCAGAGCATTCCGCAGATGAGGTGTTTTTAAAATGCCATCAATGGAGAACGCTATCGCCGGGCCGCGAGTGTCACAGCTGATTTTAATGAATGCGCGGCGCTGCCTGCTAATAGTCGCATTATTCATTATGTTAAACAAATCTAGGCTACGGCGAGGGGAGGCTGCGCTGGCGCGGCTTCGACGCTCTCCCCTCCGTCACACGAGCACAACATATGTTCCCGTTGCGGACGGGCCCTCGCTGAAAGCCACCGGTTGTTTCCCGTGTAAAGGGTGTCGACGGAGAGCGCCCGTGCCGTCGCAGAGCCCGACCCGGCCTCACCCTAGCGTCACGGCGCTTTTAGATATCGCCTCTCGGTGCCAGGGGGAGGGATAGGACTAATGAAACATTATCCCACTGTTACGGCCCAGCTACGGTCACCGAGTGTGAAGTGTGAAGTGTGTGTGTGTGTGTGTGTGTGTGTTTTTAAATTATTGTAAGTTAGAAGAAGAATGCCCAAATTCTTCTTCTTTCTCAAATTGTTGTGCAGTGTAAAATATGTTTGTTTTTTTTTATGTTGCTTCTTGTGTGTGTGTGTGTGTGTGTGTGTCACACAAGGGTTTCCGGTTACCAAAGAGTTGCCCAAACTGATTTTGTTGATTGGCAGGCTGTACACAATCTCAATATTGATACTTCTCCAAACACACACACACGCACACACACATGCGCGCGCGCAAACCCAGATGAGTGCACACACGCAGGTGCACGTGCACACACACACACACACACACACACACACACACACACACACACAAATTGTGCCGTAGCTTGCATACCAGAGTTGGCTTTCTCAGTTGAGGCTTGGTTTGCTGTCTGTTTGTCGTCACTCGCCCTTCAGCACTGCCCCCCCCCCCCCCCCCCCCCCCCCCCCCCGCACCCTCCCCAACCTCCCTCTCTCTCATTCACCGTTTCCCCGCGCCTCTCTCCCCCTCTTCCACTCTCTCCCCTCCTCGCTGCCCGTCTCCATGTCCCCCTCTCTCTGCTAGGGGGAGCTCTCAGGCTGTCAGTGTTCCGTTCGCCCTGCCACTGAGTGGGGGAGTAGCAAAGTGTGAACACATTTGTCTGCGCGCGCGCGCGTGTGTGTGTGCGTGTGTGTGTGTATGAGAGAGATATAGGGAGTGTGTGTGTGTGTGTAAACCAGATGACATCAGCAGTGAAAGACCACGCTCACCTCTCAACTGTCAACACCTGCACACCCTGTGCTTCACTCTCTGTTTCCATGTTGCACTTTTTATTTTCACTGTGTAAATTTGTGACAGTGGCTTACTGACATCTATTACATTCTGTGTGTGTGTGTGTGTATGTGTGTGTGTGTGTGTGTGTGTGTGTGTGTGTGTGTGTGTGTCTGTGTGCATACGTCTCTGTTTCTGAAATCCCATTTGTTAATTTTGAAGACATGAACCCCTTCACTTAGATGTTATTTCATAAAACATTTCAACAAAACAGTTTGCAAACACCTCCGAGGGAAAACTCCAGATCAGTGTGTGCGTTATGCACAATCAGCTGTTTGTCTGTGGCTGTTTAATTAGCCCAATAAAGCACACGGCTTTTCGATGCATTCGTAAAACAATAAAAAACGAAATTCGAGGTGCGAGACCAAATCTCTCACACGCACAACTTGCTTGCATGCATCAGTGACGGTCATTCGCAGGTTGTGTGCAGTTCTGTGGGCTGCGTGCGTGAGTGTAAGTGCCTCTTCCCGTCACAGCACCTCCCCGGGCAGGTGGCTCGCTGCTCACCGGCGCGGCCCTTCCTCCGGTCTGAACTCCCCCTGCCGCATCTTTATGTGAGTCCAAGTCACACCGCGATCGGACGGGAACAAGTGTCGAGAATTACCGGGCACATTTTCCCTGTGATCCATGTCTGATTGTCGTTAAATCCTGACTCTGACCAGAACGGGAAAGGGGGGGGGGGGGGGGATTTGCCTCGTGATTTGCTGGAATTAGCTCTGAGGTAAACAGGTTTTTCATTTGAAATCAGGTCAAATCTGAAAATAGGTTGCGATTCATAACGCCGGAACGGTTATTCTCAGGCATTTCCTCGCTCTCTGTTTCCAAGTGAGGACGTTCTCTTAATATCCAGGCCGATGAAAATTTGATGTCGAGTTCCTCAAGCGGCGCGCTGTCTGCTGTAAAAACGCACATTCCGGCGCTGCTCAGGACGCATTGTTGCCTTTGCTATGAAAGGGAATAACTTAACATACGCCGACTGTCTGGCGCTCACAAAAGTTTTCCAAAATGGGACGAACGCCTCCAAATATCCTGCCATGAAAGAATACACCGAAAGATTGACTTAACCACCTGGCGAGACCCCACTGGGCTGGCAAACCTCATTTGGCATGCAGTTCACCATTGCGATGAATGTTAGTATCTACTTTGCAGGAGTGTCTTATTTAGTAAGTATTTCAATGGTTGCATCACAGCTGATTTATAAGTAATATTTCTAACCATAGTGATCCATCCGTTATTACACTGTGACAGTGTCTGTGTGTGTGTGTGTGTGTGTGTGCGTGTGTGTGTACATAGTAATCGCCAGTTTCTTTGGGCTCTAGAAATGCAGTGGTGGTAGATCAGCAAGTGACTGTGGTGCTACAGGTGCGTGTGCGCGCGTGTGTGTGCGTGCATCGCCGAGAGGATGCTACACTTCTGATCCCGGCACGTGCGTGCGTGCGTGCGCGTGCGTGAGCGCGCCGGCCTTCTGTGGAGCATTTGATCTCGATCTCGACCCCGCTGGTGCGCGGTGGAGGAAATGGTTCGAAAAAAAAAAGCAAAAAAAAAAGCGAAATTTCGTTTTTTATCGTGGCGATCGGGTTTCTTGCACCAGTCGACGCCGGGGACACGCGCAAGCCGAAGATTGTTACGCGAGCGTAAAAAAAAAGAACGCGAGAACGTTCAGGGCCGAACCGTCGGAGGGGGGGGGGGGCGCAGGCCGTAGATGGATTAGCAGCGCATTTACAGTGATGGGTGGCAAACACAGGAAGTCTGCACAGACCGCTGACTGAAACCCCCCCCCACCCACCCCCCCCCTCCCCACCCCAGTGCTGTTTTTCGAGGCCGACATCCAGACGCGATTTTTAAGCTCTTGAAAGGGCCTTTATCGTGTCGCCCCCCTTTTTTTTTTTTTTTTTTGCAGATGCTGTTCGTCTCAGGAGTGGTGGTGGTGATGGTGGGGGGGGTATTTCTGAGCCCTTCATTTTCGCGCGTTCCATTTCCCTTGATTTTTCTCCCCTTGCTTGTTCGTCGACTCCGCTTACCTGAAACCCTTTTAGCGCTCCCGCCCGGCGTACACAGACCTCGCGAGGCAAATGAGGCAAAAGTGACGCCTGCTCTTTCGCATTTGTCGCCCGCGTGCACGCCGCGGACTCCGCCGGCACTCAGTGATCACGGGTGGCAGACAGCGCCACCAGAAGCACGGATTTTTTCCACAAATGGTAACTTATAGTGCATTTACCCCGAAACTTAAAGTGCATCGGTAATTTATGTATATTCATTAAATCGTGTTTTCTGTGGTTTCAAGGAACCCCTAAGCGCTTGTCTCTCTCTCTCTCTCTCGCGCGCGCGCACACACACGCACATAGCAGCGAGTTTTTGTTGTCTTTTTGTTTCATGTATTCCCGTAACAATCCTTCCTCAAAGTGGCGAAGTTTGCAGTGGTTAGATTGGCTGCAGAGTGTGTTTGTTCCAGGTCAGCCCCCTGGCAGAATCCGTTCTAAAGTTTATTACTGGGGAGATACACACACACACACACACACACACACTCACACTCCTGTACATGGCAGCGCATTTCACTGGCACAGGACAGATGGCTGCAGCCCGGGGGCCACACACACACACACACACACACACACACACACACATACACACATACACACACACACACGCACATGCACATACAGTACAAGCATGATACAATACATTATACGCATAGTATAAACATGCAACACAGACATACTTGGATGTCGGGTGGAGATGGATGGCGAGTGGAGATTTGAGCTGACGGATGAACTGTGCAATCCTCTCACTCTCTTTGTCTGTCTCTCTCTCTCTCTCTCTCACACACACACAATAAATAGCAAAATAAATGATTGCAAGTACTAATGAGAGAAAATGTGTTTTTTTCCAATTTTGATTTAAACAAAGTTGTGGTTGTTGACAGTGTCTTTAGATTTCTACAAGACATGGACGCTGTTTTCACACACAGGGTTAGAAAAGGACTACGCACATATACAGAGAGAAATGGAGAGACAAGAAAGAGATATTTTTTATTGAAAATATAAAATTTGTTGCAATACACAGTATATTGAGAATATATATGGTTTTGGAGGTCAGAGCAGGTATAGCATGAGGTGGCTGCTCCATATGGGGCCTTCATCTGGACTTGACATCCTGAATCTGTTTGCATTTATAATGCGGATACTGACACAAATGGCCAACCTGCTCCTAATCCATCAACTTGTATTAAAGCAAGAGACAAGGGGATGATGATGATTACTCCCTTTTTTTTCTGCTTACCTCTGGGGCCTCTTCCCCCCCCTCTATTGTGGTCCAGGCCTCCTCCCCTCCTTTGTTTTCCCCCCTCAAAGCAGTAATGTACTACAGTTCCACGCCGCTTTCACTTTCTGATTGTAACGGCTCGAGCATTTGTTATTCCGCCACACATCTGCTGTCTGACTTCTCTCTAGCAACCCTTGTGAAAGCCAAAAAAACAAATTTGTTAATTCACATATGTAACTCTGCAAAAGTACTGGGAACTTTTTTTTTTTTTCAAAAGAAGTTAGAGTGAGATAAGTCTCACTCAGCCAGCTCTCACCAAGAAACCCACTGCATATGTTTTCAGTGCAATGAGATTATTAGAACCTATATTTACACTTATTGTCAGCTGGCAACTGCAAGCGGTGGCAGTAATTATAATGGGGACAGAGGAGGCACTCCGATTATGTGACGATGAAGTGAAAGGGAGTCTGCATGTGGAGGGGAAAACGGTACAACTTTTCGCATGCGTTTGCTTTCTGCATCAATCAAGGCAAATGAATCTTGACTCCAAACGTGAGGAAACTGTGCCTGTCCACAATCTGGACGTAACGATGTGCTGAACTTAAAAGCGCAAGTTATCTCACAAGCTATCTTCCACATACTGCAGTTGTGAAAACAATCCCTAGAATGCAAATTTAGTCGTTCCCTCTTTATTTGTTCAAGTCGTCTGTGGTTTCAATCTAATTTTGTGTTGTTTTTATGTTCCACATTTGTATGAAATTCTCTCATGTGGATCACGTTATGCAGTGGCAGGTGCTCTCCTACCCATGAATAACAGTCGCAAGTGCACTTCACATGGACCAGGCAGTAAGAAGTGTTTATAGCTGACCTGACTACACTTGAACCATAGGGTGAAACGCTGCCTTTGTGGGTTAAGACATAATGGAAACCTTTCAGTAGTTACAACATTGGTACAACACCGGTCTGGACAGTTGCTCCTCGAAAATGCTCTTGGTTTTGCAGCTCGGGTGGATATATCAAACATTGTGTGAAACACTTGTGCTATGAGGCACGAAGATGAGCAGAGTTGCACTCTTTCCTCGCAACTTGGTCACCCTCTTCCAACGCTGCATAAAACACAGCAGGTGTAAAAGTCAGACAAAGGTTGTGAATATGGCCGAGTTATCTTGGATTTTACGGGCTTTATGGCCGCCACTTTAAAAGCGTCTATGATTTTTTGAGTAGTTAGAGTTCAAATCTGGCTTTGTTTAGCACAAAAAAGCAACATGATGTGGAGGACCTACATGAAGTGTGACTCCTGGATCATGCCAAGAGCCTTTGTGTGCGGAGTTTGCATATTCTCTAGTTTCCTCCCACAGTCCAAAACCATATTTAGCTGGATGGGAGACTCAAAATTGTCCCTAGGTGTGAGTGTGAGGGTGTATTCACTGCCTTCACCCTCTGTTCCCTGGGATAGGTTCCAGCGGAGCTCTGCAACACCGTTACCATCACGCGGTACAAAGCAGGTCAAGAAAGTGCAAAAGCAGCATTTCCACGCTGTCTGCGAGTGTTAATGGTTCAGAAGGTTCTCCGAATGTTCAATCCTCTGACACGTGTCTTGTCTCTTTGCTCCTGGACAGCAGAGGTTGAGCATCCTGATGGCCGCCTACTCTCTGATGGCCTCAACCCTCACCCGCTCAGCCTGCCCCCTCTCCCGCTGGGCCTTCAACCCCACCCGCTGGACCCCACGATGGGCCACGGCCTGCCGCCTGGCCTACACGCCGATCATGACCTGCTGACCTGCGGCCAGTGTCAGATGACGCTGCCGCTGGGCGACATCCTCCTCTTCATCGAGCACAAGAAGAAGCAGTGCCAGACGCCCCTGCTGGCCAACGGCTGCTACGACAAACTGGGCGAGCGGGGAGGTGGGGGGGGCAGCCCCGCCCTGCACAGCCTGCACCCGCAGGCGCAGCGGCTGGAGCTGAGGAAGGTGCTGGAGCCAGTGGAGATCGGCATCCAGGTGACGCCAGAGGAGGAGGAGGCGGGGGGAGAGCACAGGGGGGAGAGGATGCCTCACAAGGGAATTTGCCCCAAGCAGGAAAACACAACGGCAGGTAGGCATGATGACAGCACACGTGCACACAAACAAACACACACACACACACACACACACACCTGAAAGAACAAATTCAGTATTGTTGGGGACGTGTAGTCCTCAGAGGCAGAGAAGACGACTGGTCACTGTCCCTTGTCTGTGCATTAGATGTGGAGAGCATCGAAACAGGGGGCAGAAAAGGCTGCTGAGTCCGATCACTTAAAACCTTCAAAAAATTACTGACATTTCTGACTTGTTGAATCTAGTGTTGCCAAGACCAGTGTGAAAATTTATTTGGAATATTTTCTTGTATTTCTTATGCAACAGTGCCAGGTGAAGTTTGGACTGCAAAAATGAAGTTTACAAGGATTACAGCATTCTGTTTAATTTTGTGTTTAATCTTTGGCTCAGTGGGATTATGGGTTTGGGTTAGGGCTAGGGTTATGGGTTTTCTTTAAGTATTTAAGTGTTTGAGAACATTTTTAGACACATAAATATCTTACGCAGCTATGAACATTCAATCTTTGCCTTCATAATTTAGATAAATAAAACAAAAACAAGGTAACATAACATGACTGTTTTAATTTCACACCAGATACAGGACTAGAGTCAAATTGGGACCGTTTCTATAAACGCGCACAGATCGAACAAACTCTTCTTTCTTTAAAGACATTTTCACATTACTAGTCTTAAGTCCTTTACCAGAAAAGACAAAACAGCAGGCATATTTAGAACAGCACAGTGTTGTGGTCAGGACAGCGCCCAACCTGCACCAATTCTCTCACCATCAAACAGTTGCATGGACGCAAACACAAATCCACCTTTTTAGTTTTTGTTGAGGCTTCCTGTTTAGTCTTCTCCAGCATGAAACAGGAAGAGGAGAGATGTTCATTTTATCAGAGGAGGAGGACACCGGAGAGGGGGACTGAGAAGAAAGAGGGGTGAGACAGCCACATTACCCACTCAAAGCCCTAAACCCCCTCAAGGACTCGACTAGTTGAAACAAATTGTGCAAATCGTGACAGAGAGACTCACCCTGACTTTCATGGAGAAATCCAGTCTGAGCCATCTGCTTAAAAGGTGAAAAGCTCATTAAAATTCAAATAAGCAAAGGGGGAAGGAAAAAACATGGTGAGAGGAGAAGGAGCAGGGGGGGAGAAAAAAGAGCAGAAAGAGGGATTGTAAAGAGGCTACTCTCTCCACCATTCAGAGGGGCTAAGAGGCAGTGTAGCAGGAGAACGAGGGGGTGTGAGCATGTGTGTGTGTGTGTGTGTGAGTGTGTGTGTGTGCTGTCGGGGCGGCAGTTATCGGAGCTGCTGCGGGCCGGGCCCGGCACTGCTGCCAGTCGGCCTGATCTGTCAGGATGGCGTGCAGCAAATCTCGATGGTAATCTCTCACATACAGGGCTGAGGCAGCCGTAAATCCATGCTGCCGAGTTCAACTGAGACTTTCATCCAGTCTCCCCCTTTCCTTGTGCAACCTGCGCGCCCGGGGGAGTGTGGGCAAACAGATCATCGCCACTTCATACATACGACTACTTTATGCGGCGCTATTAAGCACCTCAGAGGCAAATCTGGGTTGATTTGTGTGCGGCGACGTTGAGACGCAAGCTTTGCACACAAATTAGAAATGGAACATTTCTTTTGTACGTACATGCGTCTATCCACAGATGGGGAAATTCGAAGGTGGAAAAAGACTAGCCCAGCCCAAGTTCTCTCGACGCGGAAACGCCAGAGTCACGTTAGTGGCGTCAGAGTCACGGCAACAGAGGGGAACGCGAGGCGCCCTCACAGGCGCGGGCCCCCTGGCGCCCTGCGGCCCGACCTGCCTCGTGAAACACCGTGTTCGGCCCCGACGTCATCAATATTTTACGAGGCGGTCGCGTCTCTGCCACATTTAGCTCGGGCGGATGAATGGAAGCGCGGGAAGGGCCGGCCGCGGCCTCGCCCGAGACACCAGGCCTTTTCGGAATTGCCCCCCGTGTTTTCGCGATCCCCTCCTGGAAATGCGTCTTGTTAGTGGGAGTTACTGGGGAGGGGGGAGGGGGAGGGTTGGGCGGGGGAGTGTGGGGGGGGTGGGGGTAGTCGAATGAACGCCACCGGTGACGACAAGTCATAATTGGCTCCCGGTGGGTCAGAGACGCCACCTTTCCCGGGCTTTTTTCGTTTCCGTCCGTTCTCGCAGAGAAACGGCGCGCTCGACTCGATGCCTGGTGCCTGATGCTTGACTCGGCCCAAGGAGGGAGCCATTTTGATTTGGAGGCGGCCCAAAGACAGAGATTCCAGAAAAACCGTGTATCCCACATCACAGGCCACACTGTCGTGTAACCGTGTGACTGTCCTTATTGCAGCTGAGAGCCTTTCCCCTTTGTGCAACGCAACCACTGCCGTCAAGGATTCGATCCTTCCTCCTCGGCGGCCCGGAGCTTCGCTCACTCCCCGTCAGCGTTGCGTCAGCACACTCATAGGCGGCTTGACTGGCGAGGAGGGCCAATTCTGCCCCAGCGGCCCCGGCACTCGGGGTCCGGGGACTTCAGACAGGGGACCACTTTGTCCCACGGTCTCCCGTCATGCGGGCGTCTGTCAGGGAGGTCAGCTGTGAACGCCACACAGGTGGATTGCTGACACCCTGGAT